>WNGS01030080.1:0-16359 GCA_020271785.1 Procambarus virginalis
ATTCTAATGTAGAATATCTTGAAAAATAGTAAATGCAAAGAAAATGATGATACAACTTAATGGGAAGCGGAACGTCAACTGGCGGGGCGGACGCCAACTGGTAGAGCAGACGCCAACAGGTGGTGCGGGCGGCAGCATGTAGGAACAAATATGGCGGCGGCGTGGCGTCGTGATGGCGTCGTCTTGAGAACAATGAATATATACGAAATCCACAAAAAATAGAGAAAATTGCCAAAAATGGGGAAATTGATGCAGCGAAGAGGGCAAAAATAAGGGAAATGAATTTAATACCGAGAATCGGGATGTGCAGGGGTAGGAGAGAACACTCTTGAAGCAGGAACAGAGGCACGACGAAGTATAAAAATCACAGGGAAATGCAAAAAAATAGGGGAATAAAGCACAAATACTGGAATCAGGAACCACAAAATCAGAGACAACGCAGCTGAAAATCACAAATCAAGTCCTAGCAAACTGGAGAACTGCAACGACGACAGTCAATTTCACTGTAATGTTGAACACGGTCTCAATCACTTGCAGCAGGATAATGATGTGTACAGCGTGGCGAGGTCCTCTTGATCACCGTGTAGGCCGATTACTCACTGCGCCAGTGTGGAGGTGGTCGCCTAGGGGTTATGGCTGACCAACCACGTGGTAATCGACGTACAATAGAATGTGGAGAAAAACGGGGGAACAGCGGCTCACCTTTAGCCTGAAGTCTTCTCCAGGGTGATTGAAGTAATACGAGGCTTCTAGGGGCGAGGATGGGCGAGGTCCAAAGATATCTGGCCAATATGGGGTACTGGATAACCACAGTCCAGGGGGCGTTACCAACAGGTCCGTTCTCGGTCAGGTGCGGTTCTTCTCTGGTCTCCTTCTCGTCTCCAGGCATGCGCGCGGGTGATGCGCAGATGCACGGGGTCGACCTGCCGCCCACCAATCAGGAGCGGCTAATCTAAAAAAGTTACTCTGGCGGGTATTTTGAATATGGATCCCTCCACATATTCACAACCTTTCCAAATTATTAATTAAATCTTTTCAAAAATTATAATGATATTTATCTGTGTTTCATTTTTCGAGACTATAATTTATTTTTTATTTATAATAAGTCATTCTCTGCCTATCGGAGAAGTTGAAAATTTAAACCTAAGACAAATATTATATCAGTAAGATTTGTACAAATTTTTGCATCTGTTTTGTTTGTCTTATTGAGACACTGACAAAATTAGAATGTCTCGTCTATATATATTGACATAATCAGAGATTAAAATTTTACATATGAATTGTTTTATAAAGTGGTGTCCCACCAACACTTTATTTAAAGAAAATGAAAGCTAATACAGTTTTCTTTAAATAAGTAAGGTAGACTTATTTATTTATTTTAAAGCCCATTTTTTTTTGTATTTATATATATACAAGAGTTATTACATTCTTGTACAGCCACTAGTACGTGTACCGTTTCGAGTAAGTTCTTTATCCTATGTTCCCTGGATACGACCCCCACAAAGAATCTAACTTCGCAAACTTCATAGTTTGCCCGAAATGCTATGCGTATTAGTGGCTTAAGAATTGTATGTACTAGCTCTATCTATAAATCCAACATTATGATTGTAAATCAACTATGTATGTACTTTTCCTGAATAAAAAAAAATAATTTTAATTAATTACTTAATCGTTTAACAACCAGGTACCCGTAGCGTACATTTTACTGTAGGGCAGTGAAGCTTCATTTATTGGGGATCCTGAAGCCTCATTTACTAATAATTTTGAAACTTGATTTACTGGCGATCATGAAGCATCATTTGCAGGGGATCTTGAAGCATCATTTACAGGGGATCTTAAAGCATCATTTACAGGGGATCTTGAAGCATCATTTACAGGGGATCTTGAAGCATCATTTACAGGGGATTTTAAAGCATCATTTACATGGGGATCTTGAAGCATCATTTACAGGGGATCATGAAGCCTGATTTACAGAGGATCTTGAAGCATCATAACATAAGAACATAAGAACAAAGGCAACTGCAGAAGGCCTATTGGCCCATACGAGACAGCTCCTATTTATAACCACCCAATCCCACTCATATACATGTCCAACCATGCTTGAAACAATCGAGGGACCCCACCTCCACAATGTTACGCGGCAATTGGTTCCACAAATCAACAACCCTGTTACTGAAAGATTATTACCCAAGTCTTTCCTAAATCTAAACTTATCCAATTATACCCTTGTTTCGCGTTCTGTCCTGTGTTGATACTTTCAATACCCTATTAATATCCCCTTTGTTATATCCATTCATCACTTTTAAACCTCTATCATGTCACCCCTAACTCTTCGCCTTTCCAGTGAATGCAATTAAGCTTTGTTAATCTTTCTTCATATGAAAGATTTCTAATTTGGGGAATTAACTTAGTCATCCTACGCTGGACACGTTCAAGTGAATTTATATCCATTCTATAATATGGCGACCAAAACTGAACTGCATAATCTAAATGTGGCCTAACAAGAGCAAGATTGCTTAGAACCACACCAGGTGTCTTGTTACTTACGCTGCGATTAAAAATCCGAGTGTCCGATTTGCCTTATTACGAACATTCATGCATTGATCCTTTTGTTTTAAATTCTTACTAATTATAACTCCCAGATCCCTTTCGCAATCCGACTTCGCAATCTCAACACCATCTAGCTCGTATCTTGTAACTCTATCATCTTACCTAGCCTCAGAACTTACATTTATCAGCATTAAACGCATCTGCCAGTCCTTTGACCATTTCAAAACCCTATCTAGATCATCTTGAAGTGATAGTGAGTCCTCCTCCGAATTAATTTCCCTACCGATTTTCGTATCATCGGCAAATTTGCAAATGTTGCTACTCAAACCTGAATCTAAATCATTTATATATATATAAACAACAGAGGTCCCAGGACAGAGCCTTGAGGCACTCCACTTACAACATTTTCCCACTCTGACTTGACTCCATTTATACTAACTCTGTTTCCTTTGGTATAGCCATGCCCTAATTCAGCTTAATTATTAATATAGCACCCAATACCATGAGCCTCTATCTTTTTTTTTTTTTTTAGATATATACAAGAGTTGTTACATTCTTGTACAGCCACTAGTACGCGTAGCGTTTCGGGCAGGAATACCTGGAATACGATCCCCTGCCGCGAAGAATCGTTTTTTCATCCAAGTACACATTTTACTGTTGCGTTAAACAGAGGCTACAGTTAAGGAATTGCGCCCAGTAAATCCTCCCCGGCCAGGATACGAACCCATGACATAGCGCTCGCGGAACGCCAGGCGAGTGTCTTACCACTACACCACGGAGACTCTTTTTATCAGTCTTTCATGTGGCACTGTATCGAAAGCTTTGCTAAAGTCAAGGTACACAACATCACAATCCTGCCACTATCAACTGCCTCAACTATGCTAGAATAAAAAGATAACAAATTTGTAAACATGAACGGCCATTTATAAAACCATGTTGCGACTCAATTATTAATTTTTTATGTGTTTCAAGATGAAGACGAATTTTATTTGCTATTATAGATTCGAGTAACTTTCCCACAATAGACGTTAGGCTAATTGGTCGATAGTTAGACGCAAGTATCTATCTCCTTTCTTAAAAACTGGTATACATTAGATCCTTCTTCATGTTTCCCAAATCCTTCCCTTGCCTCTTCCATCCCCAGCTTGCCAGCTCTTTAGACATTTTCAAGTTCAAGATCTATCCCATAGTTCTCATTGGCCGAGACAGAGTGGAAAGATGGAGATCAGAGATACAATGGAAAACAACGTGAACACTATAAGAGGAGGGAAGATTAAAGCAAACTATCATCTCAGTATATTTTTCAGTTATTCGAAACTAAGATAGGGAAGGATAGGTCCATTAAAAACTGAGACAGGTTCAAATAACGGTATGACGAGGAGATGATAGTAAGAACATAAGAACATAAGAACATAAGAAAAGGCAACTGCAGAAGGCCTATTGGCCATACGAGGCAGCTCCTATTTATAACCACCCAATCCCACTCATATACATGTCCAACCCATGCTTGAAACAATCGAGGGACCCCACCTCCACAATGTTACGCGGCAATTGGTTCCACAAATCACAACCCTGTTACTGAACCAGTATTTACCCAAGTCTTTCCTAAATCTAAACTTATCCAATTTATACCCATTGTTTCGCGTTCTGTCCTGTGTTGATACTTTCAATACCCTATTAATATCCCCTTTGTTATGTCCATTCATCCACTTGTAAACCTCTATCATCACCCCTAACTCTTCGCCTTTCCAGTGAATGCAAATTAAGCTTTGTTAATCTTTCTTCATATGAAAGATTTCTAATTTGGGGAATTAACTTAGTCATCCTACGCTGGACACGTTCAAGTGAATTTATATCCATTCTATAATATGGCGACCAAAACTGAACTGCATAATCTAAATGGGGCCTAACCAGAGCAAGATATAGCTTGAGAACACACCAGGTGTCTTGTTACTTACGCTGCGATTAATAAATCCGAGTGTCCTATTTGCCTTATTACGAACATTTATGCATTGATCCTTTTGTTTTAAATTCTTACTAATTATAACTCCCAGATCCCTTTCGCAATCCGACTTCGCAATCTCAACACCATCTAGCTCGTATCTTGTAACTCTATCATCATTACCTAGCCTCAGAACTTTACATTTATCAGCATTAAACTGCATCTGCCAGTCCTTGACCATTTCAAAACCCTATCTAGATCAACTTGAAGTGATAGTGAGTCCTCCTCCGAATTAATTTCCCTACCGATTTTCGTATCATCGGCAAATTTGCAAATGTTGCTACTCAAACCTGAATCTAATCATTTATATATATTATAAACAACAGAGGTCCCAAGACAGAGCCTTGAGGCACTCCACTTACAACATTTTCCCACTCTGACTTGACTCCATTTATACTAACTCTCTGTTTCCTTGGTATAGCCATGCCCTAATCCAGCTTAATATAGCACCCCAATACCATGAGCCTCTATCTTTTAATCAGTCTTTCATGTGGCACTGTATCGAAAGCTTTGCTAAAGTCAAGGTACACAACATCACAATCCTTACCACTATCAACTGCCTCAACTATGCTAGAATAAAAAGATAACAAATTTGTTAAACATGAACGGCCATTTATAAAACCATGTTGCGACTCAATTATTAATTTATGTTTTTCAAGATGAAGACGAATTTTATTTGCTATTATAGATTCGAGTAACTTTCCCACAATAGACGTTAGGCTAATTGGTCGATAGTTAGACGCAAGTGATCTATCTCCTTTCTTAAAAACTGGTATCACATTAGCAACTTTCCAAAACTCTGGCACTGTGCCTGACTCTATTGATTTATTAAATATGATTGACAGTGGGTCACAAAGCTCCTCTTTGCATTCTTTCAGCACTCTGGCAAACACTTCATCCGGCCCTGGGGATTTGTTTGGTTTGAGTTTTACTATTTGTTTAATAACATCCTCCCTGGTAACTGCTAAACTCGTCAACCTGTCCTCGTCCCCACCCACATAGACTTGTTGGGCTGAAGGCATATTGTTAAGTTCCTCTTTAGTAAATACAGATACAAAATATTTATTAAAAATACTACTCATCTCTTCATCACTATCTGTTATTTGACCTGTCTCAGTTTTTAATGGACCTATCCTTTCCCTAGTCTTAGTTCGATATAACTGAAAAAACCCTTTAGGATTTGTCTTTGCTTGCCCTGCTATACGAACTTCATAGTTTCTTTTTGCTTTCCTTATCTCTTTTTTAACATTTCTAACTAGTTGTACGAATTCCTGTTCTAAAGTGACCTCCCCATTTTTAATCCTCTTGTACCAAGCTCTCTTTTTACCTATAAGATTCTTCAAATTCTTTGTTATCCACTTTGGGTCATTAGTAATCGATCTATTCAATTTGTGTGGTATACTACGTTCCTGTGCTTGTTTAGAATATTCTTAAATACGTTATAAATTGAATCTACATCGAAATCCCCATTTACATCACCATCGCTGGGTTCATGTCTCGCTCCAAGACCGGCCCCCACCCCATACCCAAGACTTTCCAATCAATTGACCCAAAAATTTCTTAGGCTATTAAAATCAGCTTTTCGAAAATCTGGCACTTTAACAGAATTTTCTCCTACAGGTCTATTCCATTCTATGCCAAATCTGATTTCTTTGTGATCACTGTTCCCTAGCTCACTCCCTATTTCGATGTCATTAATTTGTGTTTCCCTGTTAGTTAACACTAAATCTAAAATATTATTTTCCCGTGTTGGTTCCTTAATGTGTTGCGTAAGAAAGCAATCGTCAATTAATTCTAGAAAATCTTCTGCTTCACTATTCCCTGTTTTGTTCAACCAGTTTATTCCACTCAAATTAAAGTCACCCATGACATAAATACTGTTAGATCTAGATGCCCTAGATATTTCATCCCATAGATGCTTTGCTTCCATTCTGTCTAAATTTGGTGGCCTATATATAACTCCAATTATAATTTATTTGCTTTTTCGTTTAATTCTATCCAAATAGTTTCTGTGTGTGGCTCAGTTTTGATTCCCTCTTTGAGACTACATTTCAAATTGTCCCTAACGTATATGGCTACTCCACCACCTCGTCTAATATATCTATCTGTGTGAAATAGTTTAAATCCATTTATTTGATATTCGGCTAATAGTTCTCTATTATCAACATTCATCCACGTTTCGGTAAGTGCAATAATATCTATTTTTTCTGTGCAGACAAGAGCATTTAATTCGTTAATTTTATTTCTTAGACTTCTACTGTTTGTAATATACCCTAAGTGAATTGTTATTTTGAGGCCCTTCTCTTTCCCTGATCATTTTGCCAATTCCTTTCTCCCGCAAACACATACTTTTATTACATCCTTCCTCCAAATCAATTCCCATACCTCTATCTACTAACAGTTTAAACCCAAACAAACACCTCTAACCACTGGTTCCAACGATTTGCAACAGCAACAACCCCAGCTCTCGATAGATGCACCCCATCCCGAGCATACATTTCATTTCTTCCATAGAAGTGAATGTAAATGATGCTTCAAGATCCCCTGTAAATGATGCTTCATGATCGCCAGTAAATCAAGTTTCAAAATTCTTAGTAAATGAGGCTTCAGGATCCCCAATAAATGAAGCTTCACTGTCCTATAGTAAAATGTACGCTACGGGTACCTGGTTGTTAAAACGATTAACTAATTAATTAAAATTATTTTTTTTTTATTCAGGAAAAGTACATACATTGTTGATTTACAATCATAATGTTGGATTTATAGATAGAGCTAGTACATACAATTCTTAAGCCACGAATACGCATAGCATTTCGGGCAAACTATGAAGTTTGCGAAGTTAGATTCTTTGTGGGGGTCGTATTCCAGGGAACATAGGATAAAGAACTTACTCGAAACGCTGCACGTACTAGTGGCTGTACAAGAATGTAATAACTCTTGTATATATATAAATAAATAAAAAAAATGGGCTTAAATAAATAAATAAGTCTACCTTACTTATTTAAAGAAAACTGTATTAGCTTTCATTTTCTTTAATAAAGTGTTGGGGGGGACACCACTTTATAAAACAATTTCATATGTAAAATTTTAATCTCTGAATTATGTCAATAATATATCCCAGCAAACATTTTCACGTTTTTAAAACGTTCTAAAAACGACATTTCATTGTTTTCAGCACGTTTATAATTACGTTTAGAAAATGTTTTTTGAGAACTTTTATTTACGACCTTAGAACGTAAATAAATAATGTTTCAAAAACATTTCTGTAATCTTTTAATTACCTACATTAAAACGTTTAGGGTAAATTAGGGTATAATAATTTTTTTTAATTCATATCTGAAATAGAAAAGGAGAGAAAGAAAGAAGACATTCCAGAAGACAAAGAAAGAATACATATTTGAGAAAGAAATGGACATTCTATATATATATTTATGTGGACAAATGAATAGGGTACAAAAAGATAATTAAAATATTATATTATTTAATTAAGAATGAGAAATACAACAAAATATATGTAATATGTAATATATATGTAACGAAGCAGGCTGTAATTCATGTCATGCTGAGATCAGGCTGATGTTACAGTTATTGTTACAAAGCTAAAACTAAAGAAAGAAAAGAGAAAGGAGGAAAGAGAAAGAAATAAAGAAAGAGGAAGAGAGAAACAAAGAAAAAAGAAGAAAAAGAGAGAAAAAAGAAAAGGAAAAATAAAGAAAGAAATAAAGAAAAAGAAAGAAAAAGAGAAAGAAAGAAAAAGAAGAAAGAAAAGAAAGAAAGAAAAAGAAAGAAAGAGAAAGAAAGAGAAAGAAAAGAAAGAGAAAAAAAAAAGAGAAAGAAGAAAGAAAGAAAGAAAAAGAGAAAAAGAGAAAAAGAAAGAAAGAGAAAAGAAGAAGAGAGAGAAAAAGAAGAGAGAGAGAAGAGAGCTGCTGAGACAGTCTGAGATCAGTCTGACGTACGTTACAAGCAGTTATTATTACTAATACTTAAACAAAAAAATTTCCTGAATATACAAAACACTAGATTTTTATGACTTAAAATAAAAACCTATATATCATATATGAAAACTGTAAAGTAAAATCTTAAAGCATAGGTCTAATTAACTATAAATAAAAATCTACAACTGAATGTAAACACAAAAAAGTATAATATTCATGTTAGCACCATGCAATATAATGAGAGAGAGGCGAGAGAGAGAGAGAGGCAGAGAGGACAGAGAGGCAGAGAGAGAGACAGAGAGGGCAGAGGAAGAGAGACAGAGAGGCAGAGAGAGAAGGCAGAGAGAGAGGCAGGAGAGAGAGAGAGAGAGGCAGAGAGGGAGACAGAGAGGCAGAGAGAGGGACAGAGAGGAAGAGAGGGAGAGAGAGAGGCAGAGAGAGAGGAGAGAGAGGCAGAGAGAGAGAGAGAGGGCAGAGAGAGAGGAGAGAGAGAGAGGAGAGAGAGAGAGAGAGAGAGAGAGAGAGAGAGAGAGAGAGAGGGAGGGGAGAGAGAGGGAGGGAGAGAGAGAGAGAGGAGAGGGAGGGAGAGAGAGAGAGAGAGGAGACGAGAGAGAGGAGAGAGAGAGAGGGAAGAGAGAGAGGAAGAGAGAGAGGAAGAGAGAGAGAGAAGAGAGAGGGAGGAAGAGAGGAGAGAGAGGAAGAGAGAGAGAAGAGAGAGGAAGAGAGAGAGAGAAAGAGAGAAAGAGAGAAAGAGAAGAGAGAAAGAAAGAGAAAGAGAGAAAGAAAGAGAAAGAGAGAAGAAAGAGAAGAAAGAGGAAAAGAGAGAAAGAAAGAGAAAGAAAGAAAAGAGAAAGAGAGAAAAGAGAGACAGACAGAGAGACGGACACAGACAGAACAAGAAGAGAGAGGAGACAACAAAATTAAGGCAAAGGGGGAGAGAAGACAGAACAGAAACAACAGAGAGGGGAGAGAGAAATGAGAAAAGATTGAAGAGGGGAAGAGAAAGACAAGAGAAGAAAATATACAAGAAAAATATGTAAGATAAAAATGAAGTAAGTGAATACCACAAATGTAAAAAAGTAAAGGAAGAGAGAAGCTAGAAGAGACAGAAAAGGAAAGGTGTTAGAAGAGAGGAGGAAAGGAGAGAAAAAAGAAGAGACAAGAAAATAGGAGAGAAATGTAACAGAAGAAATTAAAAAAAAAAGGACATTTGCGAGAGGAAATCTTGAGATGATTTCGGGGCTTTAGTGTCCCCGCGGCCCAGTCCTCAACCAAGCCTCCACCACAAGGAAGCAGCCCATGACAGCTGACTAACACCCAGGTACCTATTTTACTGCTAGGTAACAGGGCCATAGGGTGAAAAACTCTGCCCATTGTTTCTCGCCGGCGCCCGGGATCGAACCCAGGACCACAGGATCACAAGTCCAGCATGCTGTCCGCTCGGCTCCCTTGTTTTATTTCGGTAGTTTCATCAGTTGCAAGTTTTCCCTGAAAAGATATTAAGATATAAATTAATATTTAATTATTTGTTTATAAATAGATTGAATGAGATCAAAAGATACTGTAGTTAAGTCATATAATTCAGCTGCAGACACCAGACATTGTTGCACTCATGGAGACAAAACTTGAAGATGATATTTTAAATGAGGTCATATTATCAAGGGGTTACTCAGTTTGGAGACTAGACAGAAAAATTAGAAATGTGGTAGTGTTGCTGTGCTGGTGAAAGAACACCTAAAGGTAAATTAAATAATGATTGCGAATCCACGAGAAGTTGACATAATAGTATTAGAGATCTGCAATCAGGATGATAAACTAACGATCATAAATGCATATAGTCCACCGCCATGCAACACATGATCAAAGGAGGTGCTGGATAATAAACGAAAGGGTCTTATAACAATAATGAGAGATTATAGCGAGAGCTGATAATGACAGATCACGACCGTTGGGAGTTGGCGACTTCAACTTTAAATAAATCCATAGACTAGGAGGCATATGAAGCTAGAACAGAGAATTTTTGGACTTGTAGATGCATAAACCTCATCCTGTAAACATTCATGTTTCTACATGTTAAACAAGCTACGAGGATGAGGGAAGGGGATGTTCCCTCCATGCTGGATGTTATATTTACCAGGAAAGAGGAAGAGATATTTATCATTCAGTACCTCCCTCCCTTGGGTAAAAGTGACCATTTTTTTGAGAATAAAGTATGCAATGCATTATAATCTGGAAGAAAATGAGCTTGAAGCATTTGAAAAACCTGATTTGTGAAGAGGTCATTATGGGGAACTCAGATATTTCCTTAAAGAATTTGACAGAAACACTTACTGTTAGGACATGAAGTAAATGAGATGTCAAGTTTTGTGAAATATATGATAAAGGCACAACAAAATTTATACCAAAGGAGAGATGCAGAACTAGGCAAAGGGGTTGTTCAACAGAAATTGCAAGAGGACCAGAGACCAGAAGACACACAAATGGAATCAATATAGCAAGAGGCCTAACCCCCAAACATACAAGCGATACAAAGATGCAAGTAACAACAACAGCAGTAAGGAGAGGGGCAGAAAGACCATAAATAAAGTGTGAAAATAAACTTTTGAGTAAATTTTTAACTACTCTCGACAGTGAAGAAAAACATATATTCAGATGATTTGTATTAGAATCATTAATCTTACACTTTTGGTCATATTCAACAACACAAATATACACCACACACAATATATATATATATATTATATATATATATATAATATATATATATATATATATATATATATATATATATATAGTGATATATGGCTTGCGCGTTCATGCAGCTTTCTCACACATGATAGACTCAGTGCGGCCCGTGCATGCGCCAGAATTTGATGAAAAACTGTACCAAATGGAACCATGAGTGTCGTCGGGGGTTGGTCAGTCAGGGAGCTTAGTTAATAAGCGCCAAGACTGACCAATCCTTATAGACGATCATTGGTGCGGTGGTCACGGTACTGTGTACGTTTAGGGTGATCCTGGACGGCATGGGTTCGAATCCTGGCCGGGTCAAAGAGTTCTTAGTGATTTATATATATATATATATATATTATATATATATATATATATATATATATATATATATTATACGGATAATTAGCAAAAAATATATACAAGTAAATTTAATTATTTTACCTTGTATCTAGATCCACCAGGCCTGTTTGGTGCATGTTTCAGTACTTCAGAAATCTGGAAGGTCACGTCCTCCTCCTCAACTTGTGGATGTGCGTTGATAGATGATTCTGTAAAATTAAGTTATTTATATAATAATAAATTCAGTATAACAATAATATTCTGTAAAATTAAAAAAAGTAATTTATACATCAATCAGATAAAACTCTCCAAAGATGGTGATACACAACATATAAAGGACAAGTTTCAGAACAAGATATGCATTTAGGAAAAAGGTTTTGTACATGTAGGTAGCACATGAGAAAAAAAGTGGAAGGTGATCAAGTTTATATTAACATGTTAATGGCTTGTTAAGGCTTTGCAAGAATGAAAAATATTAATAATGAAATATCACCGACCAATTAATTGTACGTTGTTAAGTCAATTATTTGCATTATTATTATTATTTAATACTAATGACATAAAAATGCATTTTGTAATCTACTATTTATGCAAGTATTAACCACAGGATCATGAAATAAACTGCAAAATACTGTAAAGGATAAACCAGGGTTGGTAGGAAACAGGGGGTTCAACAGAAATTGCAAGAGGGCCAGAGATTAAGAGACACAAGCATGGAATCATTATAAGAAGAGGCCAAACCCCCAAACATACCAGCGATACAAAGATGCGAGAAACAACTACACGTCAGTAAGGAGAGAGGCAGAGAGGAACTTTGAGAACGGTATAGCAGACAAATGTAAATCAGATCCAGGACTTTTCTATAAATTCATTAAAAGCAAGCTGCAGGTAAAGGATAATATTCAGATGTTGAAAATGGGGGACAGATATGCAGAAAATTAAAAGGAAATGTGTGAAACATTAAGGAAAAGTTCCAAGTGTGTTTTGTATAAAATGAGATCTTCGGAACNAAAATTAAGTTATTTATATAATAATAAATCAGTATAACAAAATATTCTGTAAAATTAAAAAAAGTAATTTATACATCAATCAGATAAAACTCCAAAGATGGTGATACACAACATATAAAGGACAAGTTTCAGAACAAGATATGCATTTAGGAATAAGGTTTTGTACATGTAGGTAGCACATGAGAAAAAAAGTGGAAGGTGATCAAGTTTATATTAACATGTTAATGGCTTTGTTAAGGCTTTGCACGAATGAAAAATATTAATAATGAAATATCACCGACCAATTAATTGTACGTTGTTTATAAGTCAATTATTTGCATTATTATTATTATTTAACACTAATGACATAAAAATGCATTTTGTAATCTACTATTTATGCAAGTATTAACCACAGGATCATGAAATAAACTGCAAAATACTGTAAAGGATAAACCAGGGTTGGTAGGAAACAGGGTTGGTTCAACAGAAATTGCAAGAGGGCCAGAGATTAAGAGACACAAGCATGGAATCATTATAAGAAGAGGCCAAACCCCAAACATACCAGCGATACAAAGATGCGAGAAACAACTACACGTCAGTAAGGAGAGAGGCAGAGAGGAACTTTGAGAACGGTATAGCAGACAAATGTAAATCAGATCCAGGCCTTTTCTATAAATTCATTAAAAGCAAGCTGCAGGTAAAGGATAATATTCAGATGTTGAAAATGGGGGACAGATATGCAGAAAATTAAAAGGAAATGTGTGAAACATTTAAGGAAAAGTTCCAAAGTGTGTTTGTATAAAATGAGATCTTCATGGAACCAGACAATAAGAATTACAGAGAACAACAGAGCACATAGAGGTGTCTAGAGACAAAGTGAAACAAATATTCTTGGAGCTAAGTATGAACAAAGCAGTTGGCCCAGATGGAGTTTCACCGTGGATTCTGAGAGAATGTGCACCCGAGTTCACCATACCACTTCAGCGGATTTTTCAGACATGCCTGTGTACAGGAGTCATAGCAGATGTGTGGAAAAAGGCTAACATAGTTCCAATTTACAAAAGTTGCAGCAGGGAAGACCCCCTCAATTTTAAGACCTGTATCATTGACAAATGTAATACTCAAAATATTGGAAAAAATAATTAAAACTAAATGGGTAGAACAACTGGAGAGAAACAATATAATATCAGACAGACAGTATGGTTTTCGATCTTGAAAATCCAGTGTATCAAATTTACTCAGTTTCTATGATTAAGCCACAGAGATTTTGCAGGAAAGAGATGGTTGGGTTGACTGCATCTATCTGGACCTAAAATAGACTTTCAATAGAGTCCAACATAAAAGGTTGTTCTGGAAACTGGAACATATTGGAGGGGGTGACAGGTAAGCTAACACGGATGAAAAATTTTCTTATAGAAAAATGAGGGCAGTAATCAGGGGCAATCAGACTGGAGAAATGTCACTAGTGGAGTACCACAGGGTTGTTCTTGAACTGGTGATGTTCATTGTCTACATAAATAATCTGCCAGATGGAATACAGAATTATATGAACATGTTTGCTGATGATGCTAAGATAATAGGAAGGATAAGAAACTTAGTTATTGTAATGCCTTTCAAGAAGGCCTGGACAAAATAAGTGTATGAAGCACCACTTGGCAAATGGAATGTAATGTAAATAAATGCCAAGTTATGGAATGTGGAATAGGAGAACATAGACCCCCACACAACCTATAAATTATAAGGAAAATCTTTAAAGAATTATGATAAAGAGAGATATTGGGGTGGTTCTAGATAGGAAACTATCACCTGAGGACCACATAAAGAACGTTGTACGAGGAGCCTATGACACGCTTTCTAACTTCAAAATTGCTTTTAAATACATGGATGGCGAAATACTAAAGAAATTATTCATTACTTTTGTTAGGTCAAAGCTAGAATATGCAGCGGTTGTATAGTGCCCATATCTTAAAGGGGCCTTAGATTCATATATGCCAAAAGGAAAACTTTTTGACGTGCTGCATATGAAAATGGTTTCATCTGGTCCAAATCTCAGCATCGTAGCATAAATAGGAAGGGAAAAAAAATATTGAATTGTGTCAAAAATTTTCCGAAATGATCAAAAAGGATTATCAAACACACGTGTCAACTGAAATCATGTCTATGACTCAGCTATCACAATAGCATATATTAAATATATATATATATATATATATATATATAGTATATATAATATATAATATTAAAAAAAAAAAAAAAAAAAATTTTTTTTTTATCAGACGATTTGCATGAAACTTATACACCTGACGGCACATAAGCCTATCTGTAAGGGTGCAAAGGGGGCCAGGAGATTGGTTGATGTCAACCTCAGCCACAGATAGCAGCACCTTAGACTATTTTTTACTTATTTATTTCAGGTAACATAAAATTCTTATAACTCATTTTTGATTCAATTTACATGAAACTTACACCTATATGTAGAGTGTATGTCTATAAAATCTAGCACAAGCTTTGCTTCCTAAGTTCATTTATTGATTTTTATAATAGCAATAAACATGATATATTTGCATAATTTTGGGGAGGAACTTTGACTATTTGCATTAGGAAAACTAAAGATGTTTTGGAAAATCCCTTCCTACAGATCCTTTATATATGCTAATGTGACAGAAAAGTGCCATAGAATGATTATATCTGAAAGGTGTGGTTGTTATAAACACTTGAAAATGTGTAATATTCGTTGAAAAAAAAATTAAAATCTCCCTTTCCATCTAGGCTGCAGTACTGAAACTTGGAACAATTGCAGCCCTTTTCATATACAACTAGTCAAAAAATATTGGTTGACATTGAACAACTTTTAAAAAACTAACTGACCCCCCATAAGAAGCACATCAACAAACTGGAAAAAGTGCAAAGACATGCTGCTAAGTGGCTTCTAGAACTGAAGGGCAAGATCTATAAGGAGACGTTAGAGGCATTAAATATTCCAAAACTAGAAGATAGAAGGAAAAGAGGAGATATGATCATTACGTACAAAACAGTAACAGGAATTGATAAACTTGATAGGGAAGATTTCCAGAGACCTGGAATTTCAGGAACAAGAGGTTATAGATTTAACGAACTAAACAAAGATGCCGAAGATATATAGGATAATTCACTTTTGCAAACAGAATGGTAGACAGTTGGAACAAGTTAGGTGAGAAGGTGGTGGAGGCCAAAACCGTCGAAAGTTTCAAAGCATTATATGACAAAGAGTGCTGGGAAAACGGGACACACGAGCGTAGCTCTCATCCTGTAACTACACTTAGGTATTACATACGTTCACACGGCGAACGAACGTCAACAACACCTGTCGGCCCTGCCCTCCCTCCTCTTTTATCAGCTGATCTGTGAGCTCTCGGCTACCAACAAATGATGTAGCATCACCCGTAGGCAGCTAAGTACACAGTGACCAAATGTGATTGAAAATACCAACAAGACCAACCCGTATTCTCTCATTTCGACCTCACTAGTGTTGCTCCTTGAGCTCGGAAGCTGTACCAGACGTTCACTGCTGCTCATCAACGAGTCTTCCCTCTTGTACCTGCCTACATTTTATCCTGCTACCATGCAAAATAAGACCGGTAAGGCCCTAAGAAAGGAAGACACCATCAGGAATAACCAACTAGCCAGGCTAGCACATGATTAGTTCAGCTATCTCCCCCTCGGTGCCGCCGTGGGGGGTACCGACTCTCCCTCGTCGACAATAACATACTATCCCAGCTGGGCGCAGCGCCGTCTCCGACACGGCCATGCAACTGTTATGTAGCCATATGGA
>WNGS01030082.1:0-10393 GCA_020271785.1 Procambarus virginalis
TTCAGCTAACCTCTGTGAAAATGCTCTTTGGCGGTACATGTTTAACGAACGATTTACTTTTTACATGCGTGTAAGTATTAGCCTTTATATCTCATTCTAATACAAAAACATGCGTATGTGCAAATGTAACACACACACACCAACACACCCACACACTACACACACACCACACCACACACACACACACACACACACACCACCACACACACACACACACACCTACACACATACACATACCCACACACACACACACACACACACACACACACACACACACACACACACACACACACACACACACCACACACACACACACACACACACACACAAGACCTGGAGGTTGATATCACGCCAGACCTGTACCCTGAAGCTCATATCAAGAGGATAACATCAGCGGCATATGCCAGGTTGGCTAACATAAGAACGGCCTTTAGAAACTTGTGTAAGGAATCTTTCAGAACATTATATACCACATATGTCAGACCAATCCTGAAGTATGCGGCTCCTGCAAGGAGTCCATTTCTAGTCAAGCATAAGACTAAACTGGAAAAGGTTCAAAGGTTTGCCACCAGACTAGTACCCGAGCTGAGAGGTATGAGCTACGAGGAAAGACTACAGGAATTAAACCTCACTTCGTTGGAAGACAGAAGAGTTAAGAGGGACATGATCACCACATTCAACATTCTCAAGGGAATCGACGGGGTAGATAAAGACAGGTTATTTACACAAGGGGCACACGTACTAGGGAACACAGGTGGAAACTGAGTGCCCAAATGAGCCACAGAGATATTAGAAAGAACTTTTTTAGTGTCAGAGTGGTTGACAAATAGAATGCATTAGAAAGTGATGTGATGGAGGCTGACTCCATACACAGTTTCATGTGTAGATATGATAGAGCCCAATAGGGTCAGGAACCTGTACACCTGTTAATTGACAGTTGAGAGGCGGGACCAAAGAGTCAGAGCTCAACCCCCGCAAGCACAATTAGGTGAGTACAATTAGGTATGTACACACAAACAAACACACACACACACACACACACACACACACACACACACACACACACACACACACACACACACACACACACACACACACACACACACACACACACACACACACACACAGTGGTGCAGCTCTGTTGGTAAGAAAAGCTGTAGTTTTTAGGAGAGGGTAATTCAGGGCTATGAACGTTTCAGTGACTACATGACAGGTACCATAGCAAATGGAGGACAAGAATGATAGTCGTAGTCATATATAACCTCCTCATCAAATGACAGAAGACCCAGACAGAAAAATGGTAGAAAAAACGTGCCCACCATTAACATAATAGAGGGCAGCTTCAGTCGCTAGCAGGAACGGATCTGGACTACTAATCATGTGAGACTTCAACCACAGGATGATAAATTGTGAGGACATAGACCCACATGGAAGACCAGAAACATGCAGACCTAAGCTGATGGACGTGGCAACAAGAAACTTTCCAAGCCAACACATCAAGGGACCGACAAGAACAAGAGGCGAAGATGAACCAGCCATGCTTAATCTGATATTTACCCTAAATGAGTAGGATATAAGGAAAGTTAAGTTGGAAAGCACCCTTGGGAATGAGTGATCACAGTTTATTAAACTTTGAGTACCTGGTAGAGCTTGGATTTAACTCCCCAAAAACAGAACTAGGAAACAAAGGGCTGGCGTACCGAAAGGGGAATAATGAGGAGATAAAAAGTTTCCTAAGGGATATACTATGGGACACAGAACTCAGAGCTAAGTCCGTATAAGACATGATGGGCTGTCACCCAAAAGTGTCGGGAGGCAGTAAATAGGTTTATCTCGGCTCAAAAGGTAAAATCCGAAAAGCAAAACACTCTATGGTTTAATAGGGCATGTAGGGAAAGAAAGGAGATGAACAAAAAGGCTTGGGGGAACTTCCGAAATGACAGAACCCTAGAGAGCAGAGAGAGAGAGAGATACCAGAAAACCAGGAATGAGTATGTTAGTGTGAGAAGAAAAGCAGATAAAAAGTATGAAAATGATATAGTAAATAAAGCAAAGACCGAACCAAAGCTAGTCCAGTCACATCAGGAAGAAAACAGTGAAAGAAGAAGTGATGAAACAGAACGGGTGAGGACAGATATACAGAGAATGACAGAAGTGTGGGAATAACTCAACAAGAGGTTCCAGGAGGTCTTTCCAACAGATTGAGGTGAGGCGACTGCGCTAGGAGAGGTGGCAGTAAACCAGGCAGCCTTGGAGGGATTCGAAATTACAAGAAATGAGGTCAAGAGACACCTGTTTGGTCTAAAAGTGAGAGAGGCTGTTGATCCAGACAGAATCTCACAATTGGTATTGAAAGAGTGTGCAGAAACACTTTACTTGCCACTCTCCGTAGTGTATAGTAGGTCACTGGAGACGGGAGACCTACCAGAAATATGGAAGACAGCTAATATAGTCTCAATATACAAAAAGTGTGACCGGCATGAGGCACTGAACTACAGGCCAGTCTCCTTCACTCGTTTATGATGCAAGGTGATGGGAGAAGAACGTGAGAAAAAACCTAATATCACATCTGGAGAAAAGAGACCTCATGACAAACCACCAACATGGGTTCATGGAGGATAAATCTTGCCTCACTGCCTTGATAAAATTCTACGATCAGTTGACCAGACCACACACTAGAAGGTGACGGGACGACGACGTTTCGGTCCGTCCTGGACCATTCTCAAGTCGATTCTACGATCAAATGACAAAGATTAAGCAAGAAAGAGAAGGATGGGCGGACTGCATTTTCTTGAACTATTGGAAAGCCTTTGACACAGTACCCCCATTAGAGGCTGTTACATAAGCTTGAGAAACAGGCAAGAATAACTAGTAAAGGTGCTCCAGTGGATAAGGGAGTACCCATATCAAGAGGATAACATCAGCGGCATATGCCAATTTGGCTAACATAAAAACGGCCTTTAGAAACTTGTGTAAGAAATCTTTCAGAACTTTGTATACCACATATGTCAGACCAATCCTGGAGTATGCGGCTCTATCATGGAGTCCTTATCTAGTCAAGCATAAGACTAAACTGGTAAAGGTTCAAAGGTTTGCCACCAGACTAATACCCGAACTGAGGGGTATGAGTTACGAGAATTAAACCTCACGTCACTGGGAGACAGAAGAGTTAGAGGGGACATGATCACCACATACAAGATTCTCAGAAATTGAAAGAGATAAAGACAGAATATTTAACACAAGGGGCACGCGCACTAGGGGACACAGGTGGAAATTCATTACCAGAATGAGCCATAGAGACGTTAGAAAGAATTTTTTCAGTGTCATAGAAGACAAATGGAATGCATTAGGAAGTGATGTGGTGGAGGCTGACTCCATACACAGCTTAAAGTGTAGATATGATAGAGGCCAGTAGGCACAGGAACTTGTACATTAGTTGATTAACTGTTGAAGATAAAACAGAGCCAAAATAAAAAAAAAATATGAAAAATACTCGTTGCCAACCCGCGGTATATAGGTCACCGAAATTTTTAGCCTCCTCATCTCCCATCCACGTCCTCTTAGAATTTCTATTCGTCCTTTTTCCTCCTCCCCTCCCCCCTCCCTTCCCCCCCTCCCCCTGCCAAGACTTTTGCAAGGTCTATCGACATCGAAGAAGGAAGAGAGCAGTATTTATGATGGAAAGATAAAAGTATTCACGAAAGCATGGGCAGTGTTCACGAATGAAGGCATAAAACATGAATGTAAGAGCAGTAGTCATGAAGGAAAGAGTAGTAGTATTCGAGCAAAGGGCAGTATTCACGGAGGAAAGAGAGCTGTAGTCTTTAAGAAAAGAGCGCAGTATTCATGAAGGAAAAAAGAGCAGAATTCATAAAGGAAAGTAAGCAGTGTTCCTGATTTAAAGGGAGCCGTATTCAGGAAGGAAAGAGACTAAAATTCACGAAGGAAATACAGCAGTATTCAGGAAGCAAAGAGCAGTATTGACGAAGAAAAGAGGGAAGTATTCGTGAAGAAGAGACCAATGTTCATAAAGGAAAGAGAGCAGTATTCTTAAAGGAAAGAGGAGTATTCATGAAAGAAAAAAACATCATTCATGAAGGAATACAACAACAGCATTAATGAAAGAAAAAGTAAGGAGTATTATTGAAGAAAAGAAGTATACACGAAAGAAACGAGAATATATGAGGGAGAGAGTAGTATTCATGAAAACATGAGTCACAATAATCACCACGACGACAATTGTCAGTGGCGTGTAATAATTATCAACCACCAATGACACAACAATCACTACTACCATAATTGTTTGGGTGGTGTCATAATTGTCACCCACCGCTAACACAGTCACCACTGCCACAATTATGTCAATGATGGTTGATAATTATCACCTGTAACAGACACAATAATCACAACTGCATCACTTACATCTCTCTCCAGCCATTATGATGAACTTACAGTAACATATAACTCCCAACTCCCTTGGATATATAACATTTTCACTATATCTCCTATATTTTAAGCTACAAGTTTTCAGCTTTAGATGATAGTTGGTACTTGAATTTTATGATGCAAAGACATACAAAAAACAAGAACAGCATAATCATTGGAATTGCATGTTGCAGGTAATCACCCCACAATGAGGAGCTTTACATCATAAACAACGATACACTTCATCATTGGAAGTGCATGTCATCAGTGCTATGAGAAACCTTTCATTAAGGTCAACGATACAACACATAATTCCCTGGGGAACATTCAATATTTTGTTTAAAACGTGAGAACTAATTAGCAAAATATAATGAGAAAATTATTTACAACTTGAAGAAAGGGTTAAGAAGAAATTCCACCTTAGTTTAGTAAATATAGGGTGGAATATCATCCTCTTTAGTAAATATAGGGTGGAATATGACCCCATTAATAAATATAGCTTTCATATTCCTTGACTTGGCTAAGAACTTTTTGATGTTTTCTAATACGTAATAATTCCCATGGGCAGCAAAATATTTAGTTTTTGGGAATTCAGACACTTTCCAACAAGAACATCATACAAGTTTTGCTTATCTATATACATATTATGAATGCTTTGGATCTTTTTATTTGGCCGTTGCAGGCAAAAAGAGTATAATTTAAGTTAGTATTATGTATAGCGTTATGTAAACTGTTCTTAGATTTATTGATATTCTTTCTGACAATCTAAAACTTCAAGGCTATTAACAACATTCGCACAGGTTTTAACATTATATTTCTTAGAATATATATCCAGTACCCATAAACAGTTCCATAACATTTAGAAAGTAATGAGTGCCAATGCTATTTGGAATTAAGTTTCGTTTATTTAACAATATTAAGTAATTGAAAAGCCTTTTACGTTTCAATGCAATCAACAGCATATATAATAATTTTTACTAACATCAAAATGGAAACCATTGTCTTTGAGTGTGCCACCTGCTTTTAAATAAGTGTTCAATGCACATTTTGCTGCAATATTTTTTAAACTGGTTTCTATCCCTCATCTGAACCTGCATTTGTTTTCCTCTGTAATTTTTTCCTTATATAAGGATAAATTCCAATTTTGACATATATATATATATATATATATATATATATATATATATATATATATATATATATATATATATATATATATATATATATATATATATATATATATATATATATATATATATATATATTCATAGCCAGAGCTGCCCCAAGTTACACAAATTTTATTGTGAAAGTGGGTGACTATCAATAATAAGTATTTGGAATATCACCCTATTCAGCATATCTATCTTTCAAATTCCTTGACTTGGCTAGGAACTTCAAAGTTTTTGACACATAATAGTTCCCTCTAACAGGTTCCAGCTTTATTGAATGAAATGATTCACAATAACTGAATTTTTAGTTTTTATCACAGAAGAAAATCTCATATTCTTGAATTACTTGTTAGATTTTAGTGTACTGCACGAGATAATTTACATTTTGCATTACTGAGGCATTTAGCATAATCTGCAGTAACTTTATTTCGTTCATTTTCATTATATATTTTATGAACTTAGTTTTCTCTGAAAAACGCTATGTAGATATAAAAGAACTGAATAATTAAATTTTATTGAAAGATTGTGGGAAAGTTATTTAATACTCGTGTTTCTACATAGATATAATGGTAATGTTCCAGGAATTTTTTCTAAATATATAGGAAAAAACTGTTTTCATATTTTTATTGTTTTTAAATAAATAATTCATATAAGTTAGGGCATAAAATATAGAACGGTAATCAAAATTTGTCAATAAAGGTGCAAAACTGCCTTTTAAAGGAACGAATTCAACTATGGTTCATGTTAAATGTGTTCATGTCTGCACGTGTTCAGTTATCCTTTAAATATCAGAATATATAAATTTATAAATTGAAGTAGGTGGTAAAGTGTGCAATAAATATATAAATATAAAATGGATGTATTCCTTAACCCTTTACAAGGCTATAATAAGCTTGTTCCCCCATAAAATAAAAAATCTCCATAAAGGTGTTGTGAACTATTTGCAGGTAACTTGCTATGCAAAATTTACCTCAAAATTAGGAGAATATTTTAATTGTGCTTGAATTTACAATGTCAATGTAGTGTCAGAGGCTGCAATATTTTCATTTAACTAAATAACAATATTAGGAATTATTATTATTATTACTAGCTGTACCCGCCACGCGTTGCTGTGGCTCAGTCTGGTTAAATGGAAATGAAGGGGGCCTGACCTCCAAATTTGGCCAAAATATGCAATTAATGAAAACTGGTTCGATTTCAATCAGACATCTTTGAGGGGTTGTGCACGAAAAAGTTTCATCTGGCCCAAGTCTCAGCATTGTAGCGTAAATTAGAAGGGAGAAAAAAAATATTGAAGTAGGTGTCAGAATTATTCCAAAATGGTCAAAAACGATTATGAAACACAAATGTCAGCTGAAATCATATCTATGACTCTCGGCTATCACAATAGGATATATTAAAAAAATATTAAAATTAGTTTTATTAGAAAAAAAATTTAAGTTAAAAAAAATTATATATATTTTTATTATTTTTTATCGGACGATTTGCATGAAACTTATACACCTGACTGGACATATGCATATCTGAAAGGCTGCCAATTTTGGAGAAAATTGGTTGATGTCAACCTCAGCTATGGATGGCAGCACCTCAGACTTTATTTTGTTTTTAAATTTTGATTTTTTTTGTTTAAATTTCAAAATTTGAATAACTTTTCCATTTTTCATTTTAATTTACATACACCTTATATGTAAAGGGTATGTCTCTAAACCCCCTAGTTATCGTTCTTTCCTAAGTTCATTTATTGATTTTATAATAGCAATAAACATGACATATTTGCATAATTTAATTTTGGGGGGGGGGAACTTTGACTATATGTATTAGAAAAACTAATGATGTTTTGGAAACTCCATAACTTACGAACATTTATTATATGCTAATGTCAGAAAAGTGTCACAGAATGATTATATCTGAAAGGTGTGTTTTATGTAAACTTGAAAATGTGTAAAATTCGTTGAAAAAAAAATATATTTCTCCCTTTCTATTTACGCTGCAGTACTGAAACGTGGAACAATTGCAGCGCTTTTCATATACAACTAGTGAAAAAATATTGGTTGACATTGAACAACTTTTCCAAAACCGAGTAATGCCCCCAGAAAGAAATGAGACCACGTTTCTAATATGTTTAATTTCACAATGCTTGTGGGTAAACAATATTAATTGTTGTTCCATTGTCTGTGGAGATAGAGATTGTCTGGTTTGCCGACTCTAGAACACGCAACTTATAATTGTCCATGTGAGAAGCAATCCGTGTCTAGATATAAACAGAACAATTTTAAAGATTGGCCCAGAGCTTTGTTGATGGTAATTCCACACGCCAATCGAATTGGAATCTACAATCTCTTAAATTGAAAGGGCATATCTGTTGGAATCATAGGAATGCAAGGAATGAGGACATCTTCACTTTTCAAAGGTCCTGTCAAGACTGTTGCTTCTACGACGTTGCTGATTACTTTTTTTTTTTTTGCTGCAAGGGGCGTATCGTTGCAAAGTTTTGACTGAAGTTTCGCAACATGATAATTGGCATGCTGATTTTCAATTGACGTGCGTGTGATGGTATCCCTGACAGTGAAATACAAAATTCTGTTGGGTAATTAACCGCTTCATCTGCGTCCTCAACAGTGTCTACGGACTTGTATGTGACTGCCTTGCTTTGACTATTAGACTGAACAATATTCTTAAGTTCGTAGATGTCTTTGTTCTTGGCCGCAAGAAGAGCTCGTTCATTCAGGTAATCGTGATTCTTATAATTGGTTTGAATATTGGGAAATACTTAAAAAAAATCTTCTTTTGACGTCACTAAATTGTAGAAGTTATAAGGCAATGAAATTCGTCTTGATGTCAGATCAATCGGCACGATTACGTGTGATGGTTGGTGATGGGTGACGTGGGTGAGGGTGACGGTTAGTGATGTGTGAAGTGTGTGAGGGTGATGGTTGGTGATGGGTGAAGTGTGTGAGGGTGATGGGTGGTGATGGGTGGAGTGTGTGAGGGTGATGGTTGGTGATGGGTGGAGTGTGTGAGGGTGATGGTGGTGATGGGTGAAGTGTGTGAGGGTGATGGGTGGTGATGGGTGGAGTGTGTGAGGGTGATGGTTGGTGATGGGTGGAGTGTGTGAGGGTGATGGTTGGTGATGGGTGGAGTGTGTGAGGGTAATGGTTTGTGATGCATGGAGTGTGTGAGGGTGATGGATGGTGATGGTTGAAGTGTGTGAGGGTGATGGGTAGAGTGTCTTAGAGTGATGGTTGGTGATGGGTAGAGTGTGTGAGGGTGATGGTTGGTGATGGGTGGAGTGTGTGAGTGTGATGGTTGGTGATGGGTGGAGTGTGTGAGGGTGATGGTTGGTGTGAGGGTGTGGTGGTGATGGGTGAAATGTGTGAGGGTGATGGTTGGTGATGGGTTGAGTGTGTGAGGGTGATGGTTGGTGATGGTGGAGTGTGTGAGGGTGATGGGTGAAGGTGTGATGAGTTGGTGATGGGTGGAGTGTGTGAGGGTGATGGGTGTGATGGGTGGAGTGTGTGAGGGTGATGGTTGGTGGTGGGAGGAGTGTGTGAGGGTTATGGTTGTGATGGGTGGAGTGTGTGGTGTGTGATGGGTGGGATGGGTGAGTGTGTGAGGGTGATGGTTGGTGATGGGTGAAGTGTGTGAGGGTGATGGTTGGTGGCGGGTGAAGTGTGTGAGGGTGATGGTTGGTGAAGGGTGGTGTGCGTGAGGGTGACGGGTGGAGTGTGTGAGGGTGATGGGTGGAGTGTGTGAGGGTGATGGGTGGAGTGTGTGAGGGTGATGGTTGGTGATGGTTGAAGTGTGTGAGGGTGATGTGTTGTGATGTGTGAATAGTGTGAGGGTGAAGGTTGGTGATGATTGAAGAGTGTGAGGGTGATGGTTGGTGATGGGTGGAGTGTGTGAGGGTGATGGGTGAAGTGTGTGAGGGTGATGGTTGGTGATGGGTGGAGTGTGTGAGGGTGATGGGTAAAGTGTGTGAGGGTGATGGTTGGTGATAGGTGAAGTGTGTGAGGGTGATGGTTGGTGATGGGTGGAGTGTGTGAGGGAGGTGGTTGGTGATGGGTGAAGTGTGTTAGGGTGAGGGTTGGTGATGGGTGAAGTGTGTGAGGGTGATGGGTGGAACTTGTCCGTATCACAATAATATACTCCAAGATGTCATCAAGAGGTATGCTCCCTCTGTATCATGTACTCATTCAAATCATGAAACCAGTAACCGCTGAGATTTTCTCATCTCACTCAAAAACTCTAGGGAACAAAGTTAAAGACAATTTTAAATAATAATTCATCAATTATGTTTCACATACTAAGTATCATAATTTAAGCAATAAAACTTAATGTTCAAGCTTACTATTCAAAGTGAGTCATCATCCAAGAATTCGAGAACACTACAACTGTCTGCCCCTGATCGTCACACAGCACTTGTAAACTACGACCAAGTCACCTCAATGTTCAACTCACCAAGTGTCTGAGCTTCCATTGAATAGAGAGGGGGGGAGGGGGAGTCTGTAGTTGACAGAGACTCTCCCGCCCCACCGGCTGACAGCCTATCTCGACGGCTGGCCGCTGCTGGCTGTTCTTCTGTCTTTTGCTCTGCTTCTGCTCTCGAATCTATCGCTCTCCGAGTATATATTGGGAACCTAGTAGCTAACTCCGCCCACAAGTAGATAGCCTCGGGCACTCTACCAGCCACTCCTTAAACGTCGGCATGTTTGAAGGCTACCAGGCTAAATTATAAGATTAGTGGGACCCAGGTGAGATTCGCCATAATCTGACCTAGGTCAACTTGGTGGTCATTGACA
>WNGS01030094.1:0-10154 GCA_020271785.1 Procambarus virginalis
GTCTGCATAAGCAGTCCGTTATTCTTTTCCTGCGTTATAGTGTCGTCTGCGTTTCTTTCTACGTTGGATCGTCTTTCCTGGCTTTCCTTCAAAGGAACATGTTTCAGACAGACTTGATACGCTTCCGAAGTCAGTTTTTCTATTCCTTCTGTAGGACTTTTATTACTTAAAACAGTTTCCCATGGAATGTTTTTAAGTTCCCTGTTTATTATCTCCCAGTCTATCCTTTTATTATTAAAATTGAATTTACTGAATAGCCCCTCTCGCTTTATCAACGTTTTAGGTCTATTCTGAGTATTGATGGTAGTTTGCACTTCAATGAGCTTGTGATCTGAATGTGGTATCTGATATCGTAATGTCTCTGATAATGTCTTCATTGTTCGTAAAGACCAGATCTAGAATATTTTCATTTTTCGTTGGCTCCGATATCTGCTGAGTGAGTGAAAATTTGTCACAGAATCTAAGTAGTTCTCTAATCTGTGTTTGGTTAGGTCCTGATAGATTCCCTGGTATAATATTATTGTTTGCTATTCTCCACCTGAGACTAGGCAAGTTGAAGTCACCTAGGAAGATAATATCAGGTATTGGGTTCTCCAAATTATCAAGGCTATTCTCTATTTTGTTTATCTGTTCTGTGAATTCCTCAGCCGTTGCATCTGGCGGTTTGTATATTAGAATAATCACTAAATTTATTTTCTCTATTTTTAATCCCAGTACCTCTATCACCTCATTTGTAAAGTTTAGGAGCTCCGAGCATACAAGGTCTTCCCTAATATACAGACCCACTCCTCCATGTGACCTAATTTTCCTATCACACCTGTATAGGTTATATCCTGGAATCCAGATCTCACTGTCCAACAATTCCCCTGCATGGGTTTCTGTGAAAGCTCCAAATACTGCATTTGACTCCGTGAGGAGGCCATTTATGAACTGTACGTTGTTGTTTGTTCTTGTTTTCAGTCCTTGTATGTTGGCAAAGATGAATGAGGTTACTCTATTAGTGATAGTTTGACTGGGAGACTTTTTTGGCAAGCCCATTATGCGTGGACATATTGAGTTTGTTCTGACCAGTGCTGATTGTTGTAGGGCAGTTGCCTGTCGTAGTTGTGGTTCCCTTTCGGTGTGTAGTTGTATCTGTAATTCTGGTATGCAAGTGGGTCTGGCATCCAGTTCCATACATTCTCCATGCTCCTCCTTTTGAATTCTCTTTCGGTCTGGTATAAAAAATTTATCGAATTTCCTCCAAATTCATTATCCTGCTTGCCACTCTTTATGTAGCGTTCCGTGCCTTTCACGTGAAAGTATGGGCAGCTGAGGTCATAGCATTTTCTGTCCTCCACCACTATAAGACGACACTTGGACCGGTGGTACAATCCTGAACCAAGGACAAAAACTGCAACACCTACAATAAAATTATATTACAAATCAACCATGCACAGTGAAGATAAAAAAGAAAGAAGAATGAAATAAATAATCCGTAAAGGAGTAAAAAGCTCAGCTCCTAACCAAAACACAGACCTAATCATATACTGTAAAAAAAGAAAGACGACCGACTTCATTACAAACAGCCCGAAGCCGACGGAGACCCCTTTACAGCAGTCAAACTTGATATATATGTACACCTGCCCCCACGAAGGATGTAGCCTTCAGTCTAAATACAGAGGTAACACGTCCACCAAGCTCACGAGGCGTCTGACCTGTCTTCTTCAGTCAGGTGTCCCTAAAGATCACATGAGACAAGCCCATGACATCAGTCTAACAAGAGAAATGTTGAATAAAAATATCTGCATAATAGACAAAACCCAAGATCAAAGATGATTACAAATTCTTTAGCCATTCACATAAAAGTCGAACCCATCATAAATACCCAAATAACGGAACTATTCACTCTACCCACCATGAGAGTAAGAACAAGACTGGAACGTGACCAGGAGAATGCCGACGTTGACATAGCTCAAAACGCCACGCCCACTACACCTCATTAATCTTGGTATTTACTCCCCCCCCCCTCTTTTTTCGCCTTACTCTTCACCCCCTTTATGCCTTGGTCTTCACCTATTTGTATACAAAAACAAGAAAGCCAAGGCAAGTAGTTGGGTCAGGAGAAGGCAAGGTAAGGCAAGTTGGGGAAGAAGGCAAATCTAGATATGGCACGGTGGGTTAGTAGGCAAGGTAATATAAGGCTGCCATACATATCTACTGTATGGCAGGTATGACACGTTCCGCCACTAAGCAGTTTTTGTTAGTCAGAAAAGCCGACAGTAACGACCGAAAGAAATGCGAATTTTGGGGGGAATTATACAGCGCTGATATTGATGGACAGCAGCAATATGACATTTTGGATTGCTTGTTACTATCAAGTCGGACAAACGCGTTATTTTGATTTTTTATAGTTATTTTCCTTCCTCGTTTCTTTATATATTCAGCCTTCTGCTGGCTGTATTACTGCTGCCTTTTCTTACGTTAATTCATCCTCTCCAACCCCCTCTCGCCTCTCCAACTCATCGCTCTTTCCTGCCTTTGGCTCTCTTCAATTTATTGTTACCCTTCGTTTTCCTGTATTGTGCTCGTAGTATGTTCAGAACTATTCACCCATGACTTAAGGCCTCATGACTACAGGTTCACCGTCTCCAGGCAAAACGCCCTTGGCGCGCCCCACAAGACGGATATTATTAATTAAGTTCCTTGAGCAAGCCTTGTATTGACAGCAGGTATGATGTAACACACTCATTCAGAGAGTTGTAAAGGTTCAAGCTTAAACACATTTGCTATGACCTTCACCTGCCTGTTGTCTCTTAAATGCATATGAGTTAGAATGCAACAATGATCACAAAAACACTGATTCAAGTATGTGGAAAAACCACATGTGAAAAACAGAGAATGCTTAATGCGTTTTCGGCTAATTCGCCTTCATCAGTTCAAAGTAGAATCAATGACTACGAAGGCAAATTAGCCGAAAACGCGTTAATCATGCTATATTTTTTATATGTGGGTTTTCCGCATGATTTAGAATATATTTATTAACTTTTTTCTCGATAACGATGAATGGTTTCCAAGTTTTTTTCTGATAATTATCATCATTATCAGAAATGTTCTTATGGTATAGTCGAGAAACTTGTTGGTTATGTGGTTCCTGAGAGGAGGAGTCTTCTTGAACTACTTGATGGATAACCAAAATTAGGAAACTTAAGCCCTTCAGCATTAGGGTCAACGTTACCGGTGAAAGTGTGGTGTCGGGCGATATATTTACGAAAGGGGGGGATACATATTCGATGCGTTGACACATAATTATTTAATAAAATGTACGTAGACATTGTAATTTGTCGAAGTGCTTGAACCGAGAAAATGTAATGAATTGGCTAAGAAAATGAGACGAATCACATTGAAAAAGCAATTAGTGAATGGGGAATCAGGAGAGAACCTAGGAGAACAAGGTACAATATGAAAAAATATATTTTAGAATTACGTGTAAAAATCTAGAATGTTGGCGATTACGTGATAATGGGGAAAAGTTTAGCGAATTAAGTTTGAAGAAAAAAAAGTTCGGAGAATTACGCCTTAAAGCTTCTTAATAAAAGATCATTATTGTGGCGGGGCCGGATAGTGTTGTGAGAGCCAGGGAATAGTGCACAACAGATTACCACCGCATTTGACACCTCTCATCGACTCCTCGACCCCTACATGACGCGACTCTTCGACCCCTGCATGACACGACTCTTCGACCCTACATGACGCGACTCTTCGACCCCTGCATGATGTGACTCTTCGACCCCTGCATGACGCGACTCTTCGACCCCTACATGACGCGACTCTTCGACCCCTGCATGATGTGACTCTTCGACCCCTGCATGACGCGACTCTTCGACCCCTACATGACGCGACTCTTCGACCCCTACATGACGCGACTCTTCGACCCCTGCATGATGTGACTCTTCGACCCCTGCATGACGCGACTCTTCGACCCCTACATGACGCGACTCCTCGACCCCTACATGGCGTGACTCCTCGACCCCTGCATGGCGCGACTCTCGACCCCTGCATGACGCGACTCTTCGACCCCTGCATAACGCGACTCCTCGACCCCTGCATGGCGCGACTCCTCGACCCCTGCATGGCGCGACTCCTCGACCCCTGCATGACGCGACTCTTCGACCCCTGCATAACGCGACTCCTCGACCCCTGCATGGCGCGACTCCTCGACCCCTGCATGGCGCGACTCCTCGACCCCTGCATGGCGCGACTCCTCGACCCTGCATGGCGCGACTCCTCGACCCCTGCATGGCGCGACTCCTCGACCCCTGCATGGCGCGACTCCTCGACCCCTGCATGGCGCGACTCCTCGACCCCTGCATGGCGCGACTCCTCGACCGTCGACATGGCGCGAGTCCTCGACTCCGTCGACATGGCGCGAGTCCTCGACTCCGTCGACATGGCGCGAGTCCTCGACTCCGTCGACATGGCGCGAGTCCTCGACTCCGTCGACATGGCGCGAGTCCTCGACTCCGTCGACATGGCGCGAGTCCTCGACTCCGTCGACATGGCGCGAGTCCTCGACTCCGTCGACATGGCGCGAGTCCTCGACTCCGTCGACATGGCGCGAGTCCTCGACTCCGTCGACATGGCGCGAGTCCTCGACTCCGTCGACATGGCGCGAGTCCTCGACTCCGTCGACATGGCGCGAGTCCTCGACTCCGTCGACATGGCGCGAGTCCTCGACTCCGTCGACATGGCGCGAGTCCTCGACTCCGTCGACATGGCGCGAGTCCTCGACTCCGTCGACATGGCGCGAGTCCTCGACTCCGTCGACATGGCGCGAGTCCTCGACTCCGTCGACATGGCGCGAGTCCTCGACTCCGTCGACATGGCGCGAGTCCTCGACTCCGTCGACATGGCGCGAGTCCTCGACTCCGTCGACATGGCGCGAGTCCTCGACTCCGTCGACATGGCGCGAGTCCTCGACTCCGTCGACATGGCGCGAGTCCTCGACTCCGTCGACATGGCGCGAGTCCTCGACTCCGTCGACATGGCGCGAGTCCTCGACCGTCGACACCAGCTTGACATATTTCCTCGTCTACACATGTTTACTACAGTGACAATCTATACACAAAGAGCAAAAAAAGAAAGTGAGGAGAAAACCAAGTGAGAACAAATGCGGGTTGACCTTGACTAGTTATTACCATGTTGGTCGCTATACCTCTTGTGGCAAGTGGTTCGGGGTAGAGAGGGGCACAGAGTGGGTGGATAGTGGGAGACCGAGAGTCTGGTGGGAGGTAGGGGAAGGCAGGGTATGGTGGGAGGTAGGGGAAGGCAGGGTATGGTGGGAGGTAGGGGAAGGCAGGGTATGGTGGGAGGTAGGGGAAGGTAGGGTGTGGTGGGATGTGGGGGAGGGCACCCCATGTAGTTTTGACTAAATGTAAACCGTGTCAGCAGAACTATTCACATACTTTGCGTCATTATATAAAGGAATGTAAAAAATCACGAAAATCAGAGATAACACAATCAATGGTGTCCAAGAAATGTGTAAATACTTAATTAAATTTTTCAGTTTCTTTCTTTATTACGAACCACATACCAGTCCCGTGGGCGGTGTTGGAAAGGGTTAGAGGCATATAATCGGTACCCCATAGTTCATTTAGCTAAGCAAGTGATAATCTTTTGATGACAGTTACACAGTTATTAATGTTACATACACATGTACATGTATATTCATCCATGTACACAAATATATGTACATATCGATACTCTTTTTATGTATCACTAGTGATTCAACAAGAGGCTCACAATTCTCTATACAATATACAAGGCACTTTACATCTATGGTGAGTCACACCGTTACTAGTCTTGCTCCACACATCACCCAACTGGGTGGTAGCTTTAAAGTCATGTGCAGGCTGCACCTACAGTAAGCAAATTTTAGATACTTAGCTAAGATTTCTGGCAGTACATCATTATGAATGAAGTACTTAGGCATTTCTTGGACTCGATTGATAGTGTTATCCCTGAATTCCGCGATTTTTCACATTCCATTATATAATGACGCAAAGTGTGCAAATAATGATCCTTGACTGCACTCAGCTTCCCAAACTGAAATGCATGTGTCTGAAGCTAGACACAGATATAATGAAATAATCAATAATGGCGTCAGAGTTTGTCTAGTGTGGATTCTTCCCATATTAGTCTCCGAATGCATGATAGAACTGATGAGTTAGCCAAAATGTTTGCTCATGAAGAGAGAATTGATTACAATCTTGGACTGGCTTTGAGCAGCCTGATGGCAGTAATATTCCGGGAACATTGTGTTAATCTCGTAGACTTTAGGTAAATGAAATTCACACCAGTTACTCCATCTATCATCATTCAATTTTGCAGGAAGAACGTACTTCACTCATAACGATGTACTGCCAGGAATCTTAGCGAAGTATCCAAAATTTGCTTACTGTAGGTAATGCATGCACATGACTGTAAAGCTACAGCCCAGTTGGGTGGGTGGGTGTGGAGCAAGATTAGTAACTGTGACTCACCATAGATGTAAAGTGCCTTGTATAGTGACTGTTGTGAGCCTCTTGTTGCAGCACTTGTGATATAAAGAGATTATTGATATGTATATGCATTGTGTGTGTGTGTGTGTGTGTGCGTGCGTGAGATATATATATATATATATATATATATATATATATATATATATATATATATATATATATATATATGTATATGTATATAATATATATTATAATATATATGTTATATATATATATGTATATATATATATATATATATATATATATATATATATATATATTATATATATATATATACATATATATATATATATATATTGGTATATTTTGGTAGCAGTTTTCCTGTAGACATAATATTAAATATGACCGAAAAAGTAAGATTAATAATAATAACACGAATTTTCTCGATTTTCCTTATGTTTCTTTTTACTGGTGACGGTAAATGAAAAATCAATTCTCCAAAATTCATTTTTATTTCTAGTCTGACGCGACACTTGAGCGCGTTTCGTAAAACTTATTACATTTTCAAAGACTTTAGTTTATCAACACACAACTTATGCCTGAAACAACATTGGCTCTTATACCTGCATTTGGGTGAGGTGATGTAATACAATAGTGGGGTGAAAAACAAACTTTCAACAAAACACAGAACGGGGTATAGAAGTGGGTACAAATAGAACTGCAGAAGGCCTATGGCCCATATTTCTTGATGGTTCTATATTGGAGCGGAGTCTTGAAGTGGGTAGAATATAGTTGTGCGTTAATTGGCTGTTGATTGCTGGTGTTGACTTTTTGATGTGTAGTGCCTCGCAGATGTCAAGCCGCCTGCTGTCGCTGTATCTATCAATGATTTCTGTGTTGTTTGTTAAGATTTCTCTGGTGATGGTTTGGTTGTGGGAAGAGAATATATGTTCCTTAATGGAGCCCTGTTGCTTATGCATCGTTAAACGCCTGGAAAGAGATGTTGTTGTCTTGCCTATATACTGAGTTTTTGAGGCTTACAGTCCCCAAGAGGGCATTGAAGGCATAGACGACGTTTGTCTCTTTTAGAGCGTTCTGCTCCGTGTCTGGAGAGTTTCTCATGAGTAGGCTTGTCGTTATAACCCCCCCCCCCCCCAAAAAAAAAAAAAAACGGCAAGCCTACTGCCCCTTGTAAACCGACTAAGTCACCTTAATGTTCAACTCGCCAAGTGTCTTGAGTTTCAGTGGAATAGAGAGGGGGGGGAGGTCTGTAGTTGACAGAGACTGTCCCGCCCCGCCGGCTGACAGCCTCGGGCTAGGCTGTCCTTCTCCTGATCGAATCGGTATGTCTCCGAGTATATATTGGGAAACCTAGTGGCTAACTCCGCCCACAAGTTAGATAGCTGGGGCACTCTACCAGCCACTCTTAAACGTCGGCATGTTGAAGGCTACCCGGCTCAATTATAAGATTAGCGAGAGCCAGGTGAGATTCGCATGACCTGACCTCAGGTCAACTCGGTGTCATTAACACTAGAGGTGCGAGATCCAGGCCAGACAAGCTGGCGACTCTCAAAATCCTTGTCTGTGACTCATTGAACTAAGTGTATATATTAAATAAAACTAAACCAAACCTTTACAGTGTTACAACACACTCCTCGACCCCAACATGACGCGACCTAGACCCTCCCTACGTGACGCGACCCCCTCCTACGTGACGTGACCCCTCCCTACGTGACGCGACCCCCCCTACGTGACGGGACCCCTCCCTACGTGACGCGACCCCTCGCTACGTGACGCGACCCCCTCGCTACGTGACGCGACACCCCTCGCTACGTGACGCGACCCCTCGCTACGTGACGCGACCCCTCGCTACGTGACGCGACTCCTCGACCCCTACATCTACGTTGTCGGTGTTGACAACGGCTGTAAAACGGCCGAAACGTTCATCTTTCTTTCCAATTTCTTTGGATTTTCCGCACACAAATGATCTGTTTCGTGATCGTCAATGCATGCATATATATAATATATATATATATATATATATATAATATATTATATATATATATATATATATATATATATAATGTGTGTGTGTATAAAATTAACAATTGTGTAACTAGCTTCACAAGACTGTCACATGCTTAGCTAAACGAACAACGGGGCTCAGTTCCTGAACTATCCAAAATGACAGAAACAAACTTCCCACCGTCAAAAAAATAAGGTGGGATGTAGGTTATGTTGGCGAGAAAGTTTTCATAATTTCAAAATTATATTGGGAGGAAACTGGAAAGATGAGATGGAGGAGAGGTGGGGGTAGTGTGGAATTAAAGATCTGGAGGGTGAGAATGTACTAAGGATGATGTTAAATGTAGAATTTCAAAATGAGAGGTAAGTGACAGGAAAAAACAGGCCTTGTAAAGCTTGTCACATCTCTTCACGACTTGTCAGGCAGGCACAACCATTTCCGAATTCGTTTTGTTTCTCCTCCACCTCTCGCAAGGACTGCTAGCCATGGTGCTGTGTCACGAAGTGTCACTAAGACAACGCCTCTAAATGCCTCACTTAAACAATTAGGCTCCTGACCAGACGTGAAACGATCAAACAGACCAAATTAAGATGCTATGCTAGACTGCCAATTCAAGGCGATATACAAAGACAATTAACAATTAAATAAAAAAGATATGCAGTAAGACCTAATTTAACAAACAAAAGCAGCATGTAAACTCGTTCCTCTAAGGTAAATAAGAAGCACACGAAATCAGTATGATTACGTCACTACTAACTTTAAGTTAACAAGCGTCGCTTTGCTCACTCGACTAACGCATCATCCTCGGGCTGCCTGTATTTAACTATATCCACTAACCATTTTACCAATTAAATTACTACACATTTGGCAACATACACATACTTAAGGAATAACCAGTGGGATTGTTGAGCTTTAATCCCTTCCTGTTTAACTTCATATTGGAGTCGAAAATAATTCTTAACTTTGATTAATATTTTGTTTATACATCGCCAAGGATCTCATTACGGCGCTAGATTAATTATTGATCAACTATCTTATATGACCTCTATTGTCAATACCATAACAAAGCGCTATTAGAATCCTTGAACACTTAAGATACAATGGACCTGTACCCAAGATTTAATATTTAATGCAACAGCTATGTAATATGGGATGAAATTATAATCCGAGCTTGCAAAATTACTATCACTTCTGTGGTTGAGTGCACATAACTCACCACGCAATAAGTTGTGGAGCAAATCTCTAACCTGTCCATGGAGGACAAGAAAAAGTACACATGCTGGTTTGCAGTGTAAGGGAATGACCACTTCCGTGGTAAAACAAAAATCTTGGAATACGGAATCGAGGTGCTATTTTTTCTTGACTTCATTGTCGTACGTATTTGATCCTGAGTGATAATAGGCCAATGCTGACGCATGTTTATGACAATTTGCAAATTTTCAATTAATTATAAGTCAATTTTTTTTTCTACTTTTCCTAAAATAATTATCGGTTTCAGTGCAATGCTGTATATATCAAATTAACAGGGCTTCAAAATTTCATACGAATATTAATAAAAATCGACCAAATCATAAAATATCACCCGTGGTTTGAGGTCACGACATGGCGAATCGTGTGACCCGAGGACATAAATACGGAGATATTAATGT
>WNGS01030106.1:0-13163 GCA_020271785.1 Procambarus virginalis
CCCCCCTCCACGAAAACACTGCCTAACACACCCCCCCCCCACGAAAACACTGCCTCAACACCCCCCTCCACGAAAACACTGCCTCAACACCCCCCCCCCTCCACGAAAACCCTGCCTCAACACCCCCCCACGAAAACACTGCCTCACACCACACCTCCCCCCCCCTCCACGAAAACACTGCCTCAACCCCCCCTCCCTCCCTCCAGAAACCGGACCTCAAAATCATTGCCAGAACTTTAACAAAGCGTCAACAAGTATTACCGTCCAAAAATAGTAACATTACTTTTAGCATTTTAGTCTAGGTGAACACGAGCAGCTTAGTACACCTGCCTTCATATATCTACACAATATAACATTTGCCTCGTTATATAAACTATATAACATTTGCGTTTCTTCCGTAGAATCGTTAAAAAATGTAATTCCTTCTAAAAAAAGAAATCTTTAGGAATGAACTACAAGTATGATTTGTGTGTGAATGACTTATTTAACCTTTCTATTTCATTTCTATTTCCCTCAGGCAGTGATGGTTAGGGTACGACACTTGTTAACATTATGTAGTCCATATACACATGAGAAATAAATTATTCATCAATTAGAGAATAAATCCGGCCTGTCAACCCCCTCCCCCCCCCCACCCCAACAAACAGGTGGTACACATCTGCAGGTTTGAGACCTTTAACTCTAAGTTACTGGTGTGTTTCCTACGTCGAAACTTAACCACAATACTAGCACTGACGTAGATAGTGGGTGATACGTTATAGGCAACCCAGCACACACCTGCAACTACGTTCTTCCCTCCACACCTGCAGTAACGTGGTTGTGGGGGGGGGGGGGGGGCAACCCCCACAACACCCCTTAAAAGGTACATTTCCTAACCTAACCTTAGCCACGATACTAGCACTGACGTAGATAGTGGGTGATACGTTATAGGCAACTCAGCACACACCTGCAACGACGTTCTTCCCTCCACACCTGCCGTGGCGTGGTTGTGGGAGGGGATAATACCCACCACAACACCCCTACGAGCCCCACCACACCAGCAGGAGGATAGAGGCTAGGCCAGGGAGGTGGCTAGACCAACCTTAAGCAACCAGCACACACCTGCAACTACGTTCTTCCCTCCACACCTGCAGTGGCGTGGTTGTGGGGGGGATAATACCCCCCACAACACCCCTACGAGCCCCACTACACCTGGAGGATAGAGGCTAGGCCAGGGAGGCGGCTAGACCAACCCTAGGCAACCCAGCACACACCTGCAACCCCCTCTCCCTCCCAAGCCCCACTTTCCCGCCAACGTTAACCTCCCTTCCACTTCCCTTTCCCACTTGCCTACACCCTTGTGGGGGGGGGCGTAGAGGGCCTATTGCCCCCCACAACCTGCGACTCAACACGTGTGTTGCACGTGGGTGGTGTGGATAGGCAACACATGGTGGGATGGGCGGCGGCAAGGGATAGGCATGGCGCGCGTGAGGCGCCCAAAGAAAAGATCGATATGAACATGCCGTATATGTCGGGGCCCGCCTTTCCCTTCCCTCTCCCACCTCACGCCCGCCACTTACCGGTCACTGGAGGCGCTGCAGGTGGAGGGGGGGAGGTTTTCCTAGAGGGAGGAAAAAAAAACTGAATCAAACTGAGGAAAAACAGCAGGAGCCCGTCGTGACGAGCGATGGTGCACTCGGACCGCGCGCCAACTAAAGTGACAGCTAATGGCCAACTGGCGGCCTCCGGACTCCATCCCCCTTGTATTCCTACGCCTCTTCTCCCCCAAAATAAACCCTCCGGGGGCATTTATCCTCTCTATTCCACCTCTTATCATCATCTTCCAGGTAGTGGCAAGCTCGCCAGGGGGGTTTTTTAGCGGTGGGGCGATAAGGGGTTTGGGGAAAGTGGCTTCCCGCCAGAATGGTCTAGTTGCTGGGCGCGAAGAGCGGCGACGGTTGCGCGGCATGGCAGTTGCGTCGGCAAGGCGGGAAATTCAATAATTTGCGGCGGCTTGGATTGATTGTCTCATGGCGTGTATCGTGCGGGTTTGGCCACCAGAAATGGGGGATATTTGAGTGAAATGGAAGGCGAGTGCGGGCCGTAGGCGTCGCTTGAGGCGGCGAGAGTGAGTGACATTGCAGCGAGCAGGTGTGCAGGGAGCAGGTTGCTTCACAAGTGCCGAAGGAGACCTTCGTGACGGGACAGGCAGTCGCCTCGGCCCCCGAACAAACATTCTCATGGCTGACTTCGACTCAGGTGTGTGAAACAAGCGTCGTCCTTGTTGTGGTTGCTCCACCCTCTCGTTACGCCTCCCCCCCCCCACCACACCCCCACTCTACCACAATCCCCTGCCCCCCCCCCACCCCAAGAGCCCTCCACCACACCTATGCACCTCAATGCATGTGTCTACCACAGCCCGGCCTCGCCACACTAATCACACACATCTGCAATGACAATGGTTGCAGTGATCAATTGATCACTGCAACCTCTCGTTTCCCCCCTGCCCCCCCCCCACCCCAAGAGCCCTCCACCACACCTATGCACCTCAATGCTTGTGTCCTACCACAGCCCGGCCTCGCCACACTAATCACACACATCTGCAATGACTCTGCAATGACAATGGTTGCAGTGATCAATTGATCCCTGCAACCTCTCGTTTCCCCCCTGCCCCCCACCCCAAGAGCCCTCCACCACACCTATGCACCTCAATGCATGTGTCTACCACAGCCCGGCCTCGCCACACTAATAACTCACATCTGCAATGACTCTGCAATGACTGGTCATTGCAGAGTCATTACCCCCACCCCCCACAAGCACCTCCACCATATAACATCAATGGAAGACTTCCTTTGACACAAGGTCATGGAAGTTTGCCAGTCAAACCCTGCCCAGGGCGGAGGAAGGGTTGTCATGTCATGCGGCCTGGCATATGACGCCTGTCAAGGCTGGCTTGACACTCCTCCGCCAACGTGCAACTGCTGACCATCCTAATAATGGGATTAATGACTTTATTAGTGGCGATGAATTTTTAACTGGGTAGTTAATGAGTTAATTTCAGTATACAGCTTCATGTGATTCAGTGAACATTTGTATTTTCTCATTAGTCAGTTAAATGAATAATTTAAGATTCAAATAATATATATACTATCACTTCAACATATTTTAAACAAGATAGTTAAATAATGTGGTGTTAAATTCGTGTTTTTTTTTTTTACTTTCAAATATCCGTTGGTTAAAATATACGAGGCTATTATTTTCTTTTAAACACAAATTATTCAAATATTTATACGCCTACGCATCTTGCTTAACTATAAACAAGAATTTTAATAGCAATTAAAATAATGACACAAATAATTAGAATAATTATGAGATGCTAAGTAATTTAGAAATGATATTGATAATTATTGTTAGGTATAATTAGAATTATCAAAATATTATTAATATTAAAACCAAAGAAAATTATAATGGACAACGCAAATTAGTGCTGTCAGCTGTCACGCCATTCCTGTCTGCTGGCCACAGCACCCGCCGTTCCTGTCTGCTGGCCACAGCACCCGCCATTCCTGTCTGCTGGCCACAGCACCCGCCGTTCCTGTCTGCTGGCCACAGCACCCGCCATTCCTGTCTGCTGGCCACAGCACCCGCTGTTCCTGTCTGCTGGCCACAGCACCCGCCATTCCTGTCTGCTGGCCACAGCACCCGCCATTCCTGTCTGCTGGCCACAGCACCCGCTGTTCCTGTCTGCTGGCCACAGCACCCGCCATTCCTGTCTGCTGGCCACAGCACCCGCTGTTCCTGTCTGCTGGCCACAGCACCCGCCGTTCCTGTCTGCTGGCCACAGCACCCGCCGTTCCTGTCTGCTGGCCACAGCACCCGCCGTTCCTGTCGGCTGGCCAGAGCACCCGCCATTCCTGTCTGCTGGTCACAGCACCCGCTGTTCCTGTCAGCTGGTCACAGCTCCCGCTGTTCTTGTCAGCTGGCCACAGCACCCGCTGTTCCTGTCAGCTGGCCACAGCACACGCCGTTCCTGTCAGCTGGCCACAGCACCCGCCGTTCCTGTCAGCTGGCCACAGCACACGCCGTTCCTGTCAGCTGGCCACAGCACCCGCTGTTCCTGCCAGCTGGCCACAGCACACGCCGTTCCTGTCAGCTGGCCACAGCACACGCCGTTCCTGTCAGCTGGCCACAGCACCCGCTGTTCCTGTCAGCTGGCCACAGCACACGCCGTTCCGGCCAGCTGGCCACAGCACACGCCGTTCCGGCCAGCTGGCCACAGCACTGGACAGCTGGACGTACATCCCACACTGTCAACTGGCTGAACGTACATCCCAAACTGTCAACTAGCTGGACGTACATCCCAAACTGTCAACTAGCTGGACGTACATCCCACTCTGTCAACTGGCTGGACGTACAACCCACCCTGTCAACTGACTGGACGTACATCCCACCCTGTCAACTGGCTGGACGTACACCCCACCCTGTCAACTGGCTGGACGTACACCCCACCCTGTCAACTGGCTGGACGTACACCCCACCCTGTCAACTGGCTGGACGTACACCCCACCCTGTCAACTGGCTGGACGTACATCCCACCCTGTCAACTGACTGGACGTACATCCCACCCTGTCAACTGGCTGGACGTACACCCCACCCTGTCAACTGGCTGGACGTACATCCCACCCTGTCAACTGGCTGGACGTACATCCCACCCTGTCAACTGGCTGGACGTACACCCCACCCTGTCAACTGGCTGGACGTACACCCCACCCTGTCAACAGGCTGGACGTACACCCACCCTGTCAACTGGCTGGACGTACATCCCACCCTGTCAACTGGCTGGACGTACATCCCACCCTGTCAACTGGCTGGACGTACATCCCACCCTGTCAACTGGCTGGACGTACACCTACACTGTCAATTGGCTGGACGTACATCCCACACTGTCAACTAGCTGGACGTACACCTGCACTGTCAATTGGCTGGACGCACACCCCACCTTGTCAACTGGCTGGACGCACACCCCACCCTGTCAACTGGCTGGACGTACATCCCACCCTGTCAACTGACTGGACGTACATCCCACCCTGTCAACTGACTGGACGTACATCCCACCCTGTCAACTGACTGGACGTACATCCCACCCTGTCAACTGACTGGACGTACATCCCACCCTGTCAACTGACTGGACGTACATCCCACCCTGTCAACTGGCTGGACGTGCATCCCACCCTGTCAACTGGCTGGATGTACACCCACCCTGTCAACTGGCTGGACGTACATCCCACCCTGTCAACTGGCTGGACGTACACCCACCCTGTCAACTGGCTGGATGTACACCCACCCTGTCAACTGACTGGACGTACACCCACCCTGTCAACTGGCTGGACTTACACCCACCCTGTCAACTGACTGGACGTACATCCCACCCTGTCAACTGGCTGGACGTACACCCCACCCTGTCAACTGGCTGGACGTACATCCCACCCTGTCAACTGACTGGACGTACATCCCACCATGTCAACTGGCTGGACGTACACCCACACTGTCAACCGGCTGGACGTACACCCACCCTGTCAACTGGCTGGACGTACATCCCACCCTGTCAACTGGCTGGACGTACACCCACCCTGTCAACTGGCTGGACGTACACCCACCCTGTCAACTGGCTGGACGTACACCCCACCCTGTCAACTAACCACACACCGCTTGCTATCATTGTCAGCTGTTAAACACAACAAACTCGATTGCACAAGCGCATATAATTCTTACACTAAGGAAAGTTGAAAGAAATATTAGCAGGGAAGATGTATAGTATTTGTAGAATGTTTCAGAACAACAGCGTAGTTCAATACTCATAATACGTAGAGGAATAATGAATGATAACTGATAGTGCTTATGGGATCAGACTGACCGGCCCCTTCCCAGGGCTTTGGGGAGAGTGGATGGTAACTAGGCGTCTAGATTACGCCTAATTAAATAACTGGTGATTAAGCCTGGAGGCGGACTGAAAGTAGCAAAGTAATTTGTAAGTATAGTTAGAGGGCAATGAAGGAGAAGAAGCAAGTTGGAACGAAGTTAATTACGTATCATCATGTATTGCGTTTCCAGTTTTGTTCTGTTAATGCCCAGCCTATGATAACGGGAATTTAATTGCTTAAACTAATAACACAAACTACAAGTTTCAAATCGTTGGAGTAATTTTCCTTGATGTATTCTCAAAAGCCACCCAAACCGGTTAAATTAACGAACTATTGTGGCTTACAAAGGCGATACAACATAGTAATTGACATATATAATGCAAGGCAGGCATGTGCTAAGAGTACCCTGACCATAGGTTCGAATCCTCTTCACTGGCTCCTACTAATTTTCTTATTGATACATGATGTTAATGTGATTTCTTTGTGTAGATTAATATAAAATAAGTACATAATTCAATATGCAAATGGATAAAATGAAATAATTCCCTGTGAGCACCAGACAAATCCTTTTAAAAGAGAATTTTGTATCTAGGATGAAATATGAGGGTGAATTTTAGGGGGTGGAATTCCTTTGATACAATTTGTAGCCATGAAAAATGTGACATTGTGCCTGCCATCTCTCAGATCAGCATGTTCCTGGCTGCTGACCCCAGTCACCACTCTATTACACTATTTTATGCCCTTAATACCGTGGTCTTGAGGGAAATTTGTAACGGTTTTATATATAGATGTAATGTTACTAGTTCTGTGCTTGCATTTCGTGTCTGTATTACGTTTTAATGTTAATAGTTTACACAGCCGACTACAGGCAAGTACACACGCGTAGCGTTATATGACAAAGAGTCCTGGGAAGACGGGACACCACGAGCGTAATTCACATCCTGCAACTACACTTAGGTAATTACAAACACACGCACACACAACGTACACCCAGAACTCAGGCCTTAACTTTGTTAAGAATTGTATTAGACTTGAAGGATAAAACCATGCAGAATTGGTGCCCTAATAACCCTGACAGTTAGCAGGCCTTGAACACCTCATATTTATCCGTTTGATTGGTTATTAATGTTTGTTTTAATTACCTTTCTCAATAGATAATTGATGCTTGTTATCCCTGGGATGTAACAACGGCCTATCTTCTAGCCTCTCATTACAAAATCACAAGGAAATATCGGTGGCAGATGTTAGGAAAGACAACGAACATTACGTAAAACACAATTAACATTGTAGCTACAATCTAATATATTGATATAAATCAAAATCTACTTTAAATTTAGACAAGATCTTTAAAATTTTAAAACAGAATGATACATATATGCTTTTTTAAACTTCAACTTGTTAAATGGCAACAAATAAATCAGTGTGTCGTAACGTGAAGTGACATGATGCATTATTACTCGTTGTATTACACATGTCCAGTGTGTGTAAAGGTCACTGTGAAGTTTTAACCGGACGTTTGATCCCGTTAATCGGTCTTTGTCACACCAGGATTATCATGCGCAGCCTAATACTTATTAAACAAAATCAAAACCTATTGTTAAATGTATTGGTTCTATATATATATCGGAAATTACAAGAAAACGTCAAATTTCAATGGAGGAGGGAAAGAGTGGAAGCTTATTTATACTTTACCACAATGCTCACTACAGCCAACTTGATCAATGGCTTGTGTTCTCATCATTTGATCAATGGCTTGCGTCATCACTTGATCAATGGCTTGCGTCATCACTTGATCAATGGCTTGCGTCCTCACACTTGATCAATGGCTTGCGTCCTCACACTTGATCAATGGCTTGTGTTCTCATCGGTTGATCAATGGCTTGTGTCCTCACACTTGATCAATGGCTTGTGTTCTCATCACTTGATCAATGACTTGCAACATCACTTGATCAATGGCTTGCGTCCTCATCACTTGATTATAATGACTTGCGTCCTCACTTGATCAATGGCTTGCGTCCTCACTTGATCAATGGCTTGCATCATCATCACTTGATCAATGACTTGCGTCCTCATCACTTGATCAATGGCTTGCGTCATCACTTGATCAAAGGCTTGCGTCCTCATCACTTGATCAATGGCTTGCGTCTTCATCACTTGATCAATGGCTTGCGTCATCACTTGATCAAAGGCTTGCGTCCTCATCACTTGATCAATGGCTTGCGTCTTCATCACTTGATCAATGGCTTGCGTCATCACCTGATCAATGGCTTGCGTCCTCATTACCTGATCAATGGCTTGCGTCCTCGTCACCTGATCAATGGCTTGCGTCCTCTTCACTAGATCACATGATACTTCTAATTGTTTTTTGTTTTTTAAGTTATTTTTTTTTCACAGGCGAGTACAGGCTTTCCCTTCCCCATAGCTGACCAACCACTTGGGCTGGATGGTAGAGCGACGGCCTTGCTTCATGCAGGTCGGCGTTCAATCCCCAACCGTCCACAAGTGGTTGGGGCACCATTCCTTTCCCCCGTCCCGTCCCAAATCCTTATCCTGACCCCTTCCCAGTGCTATATAGTCGTAATGGCTTGGCGCTTTCCCCCTGATAGTTCCATTCCATTCCCCATAGCTCAGGGTAAGGTAATAGTTTCCCTGCGAAACGACCCGCCAATGCGGTTAACAACCAAGGGGCCAGATTCACGAAGCAGTTACGCAAGCACTTACGAACCCGTACAACTTTAATCAATCTTTCTCAATCTTTATGGAGCCGGTCGGCCGAGCGGATAGCACGCTGGTCTTGTGATCCTGTGGTCCTGGGTTCGATCCCAGGCGCCGGCGAGAAACAATGGGCAGAGTTTCTTTCACCCTATGCCCCTGTTACCTAGCAGTAAAATAGGTACCTGGGTGTTAGGCAGCTGTCACGGGCTGCTTCCTGGGGGTGGAGGCCTGGTCGAGGACCGGGCCGCGGGGACACTAAAAAGCCCCGAAATCATCTCAAGATAAGAATCATCTCAAGATAGATCTTTGCGGCTTTGTTTACATTTATTAAACAGTTTACAAGCATGAAAACTTGCCTATCAACTGTTGTTATTGTTATAAACAGCCTCCTGGTGCTTCGGAGCTCATTAACTGTGTAATAATTGTAAAATATGCTGCATAAAATTGAGAAAAGATGTACAGGTTCGTAAGTGCTTGCGTAACTGCTTCGCGAATCTGGCTCCAAGCCCGGGATTCAACAAGCATTTACACATCTCTTTAGGAACCTGTACAGATTTTGACAATCTTTGGCGTCCTTGCTTACATTTATTAAACAGTTTACGAACATAGAAACTTCCCAGTTAAGTTAAGAACAGCCTTTATAAATTGGTGTAAAAACAGAGGATTGGTGCCCAGTCAATCTTCCTTGGCCAAAGTCGAATTCTTAACAAATCACTTGTGAGGCGTGGGGTGTAACTACATGAGGCGTGGGGTGTTACACTACATGAGGCGTGGGGTGTTACACTACATGAGGCGTGGGGTGTTACACTACATGAGGCGTGGGGTGTAACTACATGAGGCGTGGGGTGTTACACTACTGAGGCGTGGGGTGTTACACTACATGAGGCGTGGGGTGTAACTACATGAGGCGTGGGGTGTTACACTACATGAGGCGTGGGGTGTTACACTACATGAGGCGTGGGGTGTAACTACATGAGGCGTGGGGTGTTACACTACATGAGCGTGGGGTGTTACACTACATGAGGCGTGGGGTGTTACACTACATGAGGCGTGGTGTTACACTACATGAGGCGTGGGGTGTTACACTACATGAGGCGTGGGGTGTTACACTACATGAGGCGTGGGGTGTTACACTACATGAGGCGTGGGGTGTTACTCTACATGAGGCGTGGGGTGTTACACTACATGAGGCGTGGGGTGTTACACTACATGAGGCGTGGTGTTACACTACATGAGGCGTGGGGTGTTACACTACATGAGGCGTGGGTGTTACACTACATGAGGCGTGGGGTGTTACACTACATGAGGCGTGGGGTTTACACTACATGAGGCGTGGTGTTACACTACATGAGGCGTGGGGTGTAACTACATGAGGCGTGGGGTTTACTCTACATGAGGCGTGGGTGTAACACTACGTGAGGCGTGGGGTGTTACACTACATGAGGCGTGGGTGTAACTACATGAGGCGTGGGGTGTTACACTACATGAGGCGTGGGGTGTTACACTACATGAGGCGTGGGGTGTTACACTACATGAGGCGTGGGGTGTTACACTACATGAGGCGTGGGGTGTTACACTGCGTGGGGTGTAACTACATGAGGCGTGGGGTGTTACACTACATGAGGCGTGGGGTAACACTACGTGAGGCGTGGGGTGTTACACTATGTGAGGCGTGGGGTGTTACACTACATGAGGCGTGGGGTGTTACACTACATGAGGCGTGGGGTGTTACACTAATGAGGCGTGGGGTGTTACACTACATGAGGCGTGGGGTGTTACACTACATGAGGCGTGGGGTGTTACACTACATGAGGCGTGGGGTGTTACACTACATGAGGCGTGGGGTGTTACACTACATGAGGCGTGGGGTGTTACACTACATGAGGCGTGGGGTGTTACACTACATGAGGCGTGGGGTGTTACACTACGTGAGGCGTGGGGTGTTACACTACATGAGGCGTGGGGTGTAACTACATGAGGCGTGGGGTGTTACACTACATGAGGCGTGGGGTGTAACACTACGTGAGGCGTGGGGTGTTACACTATGTGAGGCGTGGGGTGTTACACTACATGAGGCGTGGGGTGTTACACTACATGAGGCGTGGGGGTTTACACTACATGAGGCGTGGGTGTTACACTACATGGGCGTGGGGTGTTACACTATGTGAGGGTGTGGGTGTTACTCTACATGAGGCGTGGGGTGTTACACTACATGAGGCGTGGGTGTTACACTACATGAGGCGTGGGGTGTTACACTACATGAGGCGTGGGTGTTACACTACATGAGGCGTGGGGTGTTACTCTACATGAGGCGTGGGTGTTACTCTACATGAGGCGTGGGTGTTACACTACATGAGGCGTGGGGTTTTACACTACGTGAGGCGTGGGGTGTTACACTACATGAGGCGTGGGGTGTTACACTACGTGAGGCGTGGGGTTTACACTACATGAGGCGTGGCGTGTTACACTACATGAGGCGTGGGGTGTTACACTACATGAGGCGTGGGGTGTTACACTACGTGAGGCGTGGGTGTTTACACTACGTGAGGCGTGGGTGTTACACTACGTGAGGCGTGGGTGTTAGAAACCTCGTAGAAACCTTTCGTTACACTGACGTGGAAAAGGGAATGGTGTGGAGAGAGGGAAGGGAGGGGATAAGCCTGTTCACAGGATCGACCCAAGTCATGCAAGTTATGTGTCACAAGTCATGCAAGTTATGTGTCACAAGTCATGCAAGTTATGTGTCACAAGTCATGCTAGTTATGTGTCGCAAAACATCCGATCCATCTCACAGCCATTTCGATGCACGTTGTCATACGAGGATCGCGTCTCTCACACATATCATGGTGGTAATATATTAGAGAACAGTCAGCTCGTAATGTGACAGAGAGCGGACTGGGTGTTTATGTGAGGGGGAGGTGGGATAGGGTGCAGGTGTGGCCGCGGTTATTAGGTGGGTGACCAGGAGAGTGCAGGTGGAAGGCCAGGTTAATTATTGAGTCAATCACCTGGAACGCCACACGCACGCGCACACACCACACCCACACTTGCAAAATGCAAAGTGATGAGGATGGGAAAGGGTGGTCGTTAAAAGAGATCTTTCAAAAGAAATAGAGAGAAGCTGAAACTGAACCTTGCCGAGGCAAAACGTTTAAATGAGAACAGGAATGAAGAAGAAATCAATTCTTTTTCTACAAAGTGTTAGGGGTAGGCAGACCAGTAAAGTGGTACATAAAGGCAAACCAACAAAAACATAGAGAGAGAGGAGGGTGAAGAATAAGGAGAGGGGGAACAGGTTCCTGAAGATTGCATACACCAACTAGATGGAGTAAGGTCAAAGATACTGGAGTTAAGTGATATAATACAGCTGCAAACACCAGACATTTGTTGCCTCACGGAGACAAAACTTGAAGATGTTATTTTAAATGAGGTCATATTCCCAAGGGCTACTCAATTTGGAGACGGGACAGAAAAATTAGGAAAGGCGGTGGCGTTGCTGTGCTGGTGAAAGAACACATAAAGGTGAAGGAAAATATGACTGCCAATCCACAAGAAGTTGACATAATAGCACTAGAGATCTGCCATGAGGATGATAAACTAATGATAATAATGCATATAGTCCACCGCCAAGCAGCACATGGTCAAAGGAGCTAGATAGTAAACGAGAAGGTCTATAACAATATAGAGGATTATATGCGAGAGCGGATAACGATAGATCACGACTGTTGATAGTAGGTGACTTCAACTTGAAATCCATAGACTGGGAAGCTATGATGCTTCAAACACAGAAGATTTTTGGACCTGTAGATTTGTAGACCTCATCCTGGAAACATTCTTGTATCAACATGTTAAACAAGCTACGAGGATGAGGGAAGGGGACGTTCCTCCATGCTAGATTTGATATTTACCAGGAAGGAGGAAGAGATATTTGACATTCAGTACCTTCCTCCCTTGGGTAAAAGTGACCATGTCTTTTTGGGAATAAAAGTATGCAATGCGTATAAGCTGGAAGAAAATAAAAGGTTGAAGCAGTTGAGAAACCAGACTTCAGGAGAGGACATTATGGCCACCTTAGAAATTTTTTAGTGAGTATAATTGGACAGACTTGATGCTAGCAAGGAGTGAATGAGATGTATGTCAAGTTTGTGAAATATGATAAAGGCACAAAAAAATTTATACCAAAACAGAGATGCAGAACTAGAAAACAGGATTGGTTCAATAGAAATTGCGAGGGGCTAGAGACCAAAAGACACAAAATTGGAACCAATACAGGAAGAGCCGAACCCCCAAACAACCAGCGATACAAAGATGCGAGAAACAACTACACGCAGTGAGGAGAGAGGCCAGAAAGAAATTTTGAAAAAGGGATTGCAGACAAGTGTAAAACAGAACCAGTCTATTCTAAAATTCATAAACAACAAATTGCAGTAAAGGATAATATTCAGAGGTTGAAAAATGGGAAATAGATTCACGGAAGATGAAAAGGAAAGTGTGAACACTAAACGAAAAGTTCAAAGTGGTGTTTGTACAAATGAAATCTTTAGGGAA
>WNGS01030112.1:0-10143 GCA_020271785.1 Procambarus virginalis
AAGTGTACTTAAGCTCAGCCTTTCCTTTCCAAAGGTTTTTTATTTTTATTTTTATTTTTTGTTGTCATCTTTGTTGTTGACAGTGCTTGTTTTTTACCCTTAATTATTTGGTTTTAATTAATCCCCTTGTCACTAACCTAGGACTCTTATTACCCTTTTATATATAAAGTAACTTGGAATTTTTTCTTAGTAATCATTTATTGGAATTAATTAATAGTATAAATTGTTTATATAAGCATCTACCTCAGTATCATAGTAAAATCTTCCACATTAATATACTCTCACCCTGTTTATTTTTTACACAGATTTATATTAGAGTAAATTTCTAGATTTACTTAGATTTTTACTAGATACTGGCGTTATTCCTGATATACAAAACTGCAGAGATAGCCCACTTCATAAAGGAGGAAATAAGGCAGAGGCAAAAAAATTTTTCCTTACCTTACCTCACCTACCTTACCTACCTCAATTTACCTCACCTTACCTACCATACCTTACCTCAACTTACCTCACCTTACCTACCTTACCTCAACTTACCTCATCTTACCTTACCATACCTTCCTCAACTTACCTCACCTTACCTTACCTTACCTCACCTTACCTTACCTCACCTTACCTTACCTTACCTTACCTTACCTTACTTACCTTACCTTACCTCACCTTACCTTACCTTACCTTACCTTACCTTACCTACCTTACTTACCTCACCTTACCTACCTTACCTTACCTTACCTCACCTTACCTTACCTCACCTTACCTTACCTCACCTTACCTTACCTTACCTTACCTTACCTTACTTACCTCACCTTACCTTACTTACCTTACCTTACCTTACCTTACCTCACCTTACCTCACCTTACCTTACCTTACCTCACCTTACCTTACCTTACCCTACCTCACCTTACCTTACCTCACCTTACCTCACCTTACCTTACCTTACCTCACCTTACCTACCTCACCTTACCTTACTTACCTTACCTTACCTCACCTTACCTTACCTTACCTTACCTTACCTTACCTTACCTCACCTTACCTTACCTTACCTTACCTCACCATACCTTACCTCACCTTACCTCACCTTACCTTACCTTACCTCACCTTACCTTACCTACCTCACCTTACCTTACCTCACCTTACCTTACCTCACCTTACCTTACCTTACCTTACCTTACCTTACCTTACTTACCTTACCTCACCTTACCTTACCTTACCTTACCTTACCTTACCTCACCTTACCTTACCTTACCTTACCTCACCATACCTTACCTCACCTTCCTCACCTTACCTTACCTTACCTACCTCACCTTACCTTACCTTACCTCACCTTACTTACCTTACCTCACCTTACCTTACCTCACCTTACCTTACCTTACCTTACCTTACCTTACCTCACCTTACCTTACCTTACCTTACCTTGAGGTTACCTTGAGGTGCTTCCGGGGCTCAGCGTCCGCGCCCGGTCGTCGACCAGGCCTCCTGGTTGCTGGACCTGATCACCAGGCTGTTGGACCGCTGCTCGCAGCCTGACGTTGAGTCACAGCCTGGTTGATCAGGTATCCTATGGAGGTGCTTATCCAGTTCTCTCTTGACCTGTGAGGGGTTTGCCAGTTATGTCCCCTTACCTTACCGGGACCGTGTTGACAGTCTCGGGCCCCTGATGTTGACCTAGTTCTCTCTCCAGAGTACCTGTTGCAACATATGTTTTTCAACGGGGGTATTCTGCACATCCTGCCATGTCTTTACCTTACCTTACCTTACCTTACCTTACCTTACCTTACCTCACCTTACTTCACCTCACCCTTACCTTACTTTACCTCGCTTCCTCACAGATATTTTTCCCAACTACTTTTTTCTCTCATCATGCCTTATATGTCACATGCAGTTGAAGATGTATGATGAAGTGGATGAATGTATGACTGTTGAGTTCTTCATTAAGCAGGAAGAGTCGTGGCCAGACTGGGAGGTCGGACCCGGTGTTCACGCCCTCACCAGTTACAACAGTCGTGGCCAGACTGGGAGGTCGGACCCGGTGTTCACGCCCTCACCAGTTACAACAGTCGTGGCCAGACTGGGAGGTCGGACCCGGTGTTCACGCCCTCACCAGTTACAACAGTCGTGGCCAGACTGGGAGGTCGGACCCGGTGTTCACGCCCTCACCAGTTACAACAGTCGTGGCCAGACTGGGAGGTCGGACCCGGTGTTCACGCCCTCACCAGTTACAACAGTCGTGGCCAGACTGGGAGGTCGGACCCGGTGTTCACGCCCTCACCAGTTACAACAGTCGTGGCCAGACTGGGAGGTCGGACCCGGTGTTCACGCGGTCACCAGTTACAACAGTCGTGGCCAGACTGGGAGGTCGGACCCGGTGTTCACGCCCTCACCAGTTACAACAGTCGTGGCCAGACTGGGAGGTCGGACCCGGTGTTCACGCCCTCACCAGTTACAACAGTCGTGGCCAGACTGGGAGGTCGGACCCGGTGTTCACGCCCTCACCAGTTACAACAGTCGTGGCCAGACTGGGAGGTCGGACCCGGTGTTCACGCGGTCACCAGTTACAACAGTCGTGGCCAGACTGGGAGGTCGGACCCGGTGTTCACGCCCTCACCAGTTACAACAGTCGTGGCCAGACTGGGAGGTCGGACCCGGTGTTCACGCCCTCACCAGTTACAACAGTCGTGGCCAGACTGGGAGGTCGGACCCGGTGTTCACGCCCTCACCAGTTACAACAGTCGTGGCCAGACTGGGAGGTCGGACCCGGTGTTCACGCGGTCACCAGTTACAACAGTCGTGGCCAGACTGGGAGGTCGGACCCGGTGTTCACGCCCTCACCAGTTACAACAGTCGTGGCCAGACTGGGAGGTCGGACCCGGTGTTCACGCCCTCACCAGTTACAACAGTCGTGGCCAGACTGGGAGGTCGGACCCGGTGTTCACGCGGTCACCAGTTACAACAGTCGTGGCCAGACTGGGAGGTCGGACCCGGTGTTCACGCGGTCACCAGTTACAACAGTCGTGGCCAGACTGGGAGGTCGGACCCGGTGTTCACGCCCTCACCAGTTACAACAGTCGTGGCCAGACTGGGAGGTCGGACCCGGTGTTCACGCGGTCACCAGTTACAACAGTCGTGGCCAGACTGGGAGGTCGGACCCGGTGTTCACGCCCTCACCAGTTACAACAGTCGTGGCCAGACTGGGAGGTCGGACCCGGTGTTCACGCCCTCACCAGTTACAACAGTCGTGGCCAGACTGGGAGGTCGGACCCGGTGTTCACGCCCTCACCAGTTACAACAGTCGTGGCCAGACTGGGAGGTCGGACCCGGTGTTCACGCCCTCACCAGTTACAACAGTCGTGGCCAGACTGGGAGGTCGGACCCGGTGTTCACGCCCTCACCAGTTACAACAGTCGTGGCCAGACTGGGAGGTCGGACCCGGTGTTCACGCGGTCACCAGTTACAACAGTCGTGGCCAGACTGGGAGGTCGGACCCGGTGTTCACGCCCTCACCAGTTACAACAGTCGTGGCCAGACTGGGAGGTCGGACCCGGTGTTCACGCCCTCACCAGTTACAACAGTCGTGGCCAGACTGGGAGGTCGGACCCGGTGTTCACGCGGTCACCAGTTACAACAGTCGTGGCCAGACTGGGAGGTCGGACCCGGTGTTCACGCCCTCACCAGTTACAACAGTCGTGGCCAGACTGGGAGGTCGGACCCGGTGTTCACGCCCTCACCAGTTACAACAGTCGTGGCCAGACTGGGAGGTCGGACCCGGTGTTCACGCGGTCACCAGTTACAACAGTCGTGGCCAGACTGGGAGGTCGGACCCGGTGTTCACGCCCTCACCAGTTACAACAGTCGTGGCCAGACTGGGAGGTCGGACCCGGTGTTCACGCCCTCACCAGTTACAACAGTCGTGGCCAGACTGGGAGGTCGGACCCGGTGTTCACGCCCTCACCAGTTACAACAGTCGTGGCCAGACTGGGAGGTCGGACCCGGTGTTCACGCCCTCACCAGTTACAACAGTCGTGGCCAGACTGGGAGGTCGGACCCGGTGTTCACGCCTCACCAGTTACAACAGTCGTGGCCAGACTGGGAGGTCGGACCCGGTGTTCACGCCCTCACCAGTTACAACAGTCGTGGCCAGACTGGGAGGTCGGACCCGGTGTTCACGCGGTCACCAGTTACAACAGTCGTGGCCAGACTGGGAGGTCGGACCCGGTGTTCACGCCGGTCACCAGTTACAACAGTCGTGGCCAGACTGGGAGGTCGGACCCGGTGTTCACGCCGGTCACCAGTTACAACAGTCGTGGCCAGACTGGGAGGTCGGACCCGGTGTTCACGCGGTCACCAGTTACAACAGTCGTGGCCAGACTGGGAGGTCGGACCCGGTGTTCACGCCCTCACCAGTTACAACAGTCGTGGCCAGACTGGGAGGTCGGACCCGGTGTTCACGCCCTCACCAGTTACAACAGTCGTGGCCAGACTGGGAGGTCGGACCCGGTGTTCACGCCCTCACCAGTTACAACAGTCGTGGCCAGACTGGGAGGTCGGACCCGGTGTTCACGCCCTCACCAGTTACAACAGTCGTGGCCAGACTGGGAGGTCGGACCCGGTGTTCACGCCCTCACCAGTTACAACAGTCGTGGCCAGACTGGGAGGTCGGACCCGGTGTTCACGCGGTCACCAGTTACAACAGTCGTGGCCAGACTGGGAGGTCGGACCCGGTGTTCACGCCTCACCAGTTACAACAGTCGTGGCCAGACTGGGAGGTCGGACCCGGTGTTCACGCCCTCACCAGTTACAACAGTCGTGGCCAGACTGGGAGGTCGGACCCGGTGTTCACGCGGTCACCAGTTACAACAGTCGTGGCCAGACTGGGAGGTCGGACCCGGTGTTCACGCCCTCACCAGTTACAACAGTCGTGGCCAGACTGGGAGGTCGGACCCGGTGTTCACGCCCTCACCAGTTACAACAGTCGTGGCCAGACTGGGAGGTCGGACCCGGTGTTCACGCGGTCACCAGTTACAACAGTCGTGGCCAGACTGGGAGGTCGGACCCGGTGTTCACGCCTCACCAGTTACAACAGTCGTGGCCAGACTGGGAGGTCGGACCCGGTGTTCACGCCCTCACCAGTTACAACAGTCGTGGCCAGACTGGGAGGTCGGACCCGGTGTTCACGCCCTCACCAGTTACAACAGTCGTGGCCAGACTGGGAGGTCGGACCCGGTGTTCACGCCCTCACCAGTTACAACAGTCGTGGCCAGACTGGGAGGTCGGACCCGGTGTTCACGCCCTCACCAGTTACAACAGTCGTGGCCAGACTGGGAGGTCGGACCCGGTGTTCACGCCCTCACCAGTTACAACAGTCGTGGCCAGACTGGGAGGTCGGACCCGGTGTTCACGCCCTCACCAGTTACAACAGTCGTGGCCAGACTGGGAGGTCGGACCCGGTGTTCACGCCCTCACCAGTTACAACAGTCGTGGCCAGACTGGGAGGTCGGACCCGGTGTTCACGCCCTCACCAGTTACAACAGTCGTGGCCAGACTGGGAGGTCGGACCCGGTGTTCACGCCCTCACCAGTTACAACAGTCGTGGCCAGACTGGGAGGTCGGACCCGGTGTTCACGCCCTCACCAGTTACAACAGTCGTGGCCAGACTGGGAGGTCGGACCCGGTGTTCACGCCTCACCAGTTACAACAGTCGTGGCCAGACTGGGAGGTCGGACCCGGTGTTCACGCGGTCACCAGTTACAACAGTCGTGGCCAGACTGGGAGGTCGGACCCGGTGTTCACGCCCTCACCAGTTACAACAGTCGTGGCCAGACTGGGAGGTCGGACCCGGTGTTCACGCCCTCACCAGTTACAACAGTCGTGGCCAGACTGGGAGGTCGGACCCGGTGTTCACGCCCTCACCAGTTACAACAGTCGTGGCCAGACTGGGAGGTCGGACCCGGTGTTCACGCCCTCACCAGTTACAACAGTCGTGGCCAGACTGGGAGGTCGGACCCGGTGTTCACGCCCTCACCAGTTACAACAGTCGTGGCCAGACTGGGAGGTCGGACCCGGTGTTCACGCGGTCACCAGTTACAACAGTCGTGGCCAGACTGGGAGGTCGGACCCGGTGTTCACGCGGTCACCAGTTACAACAGTCGTGGCCAGACTGGGAGGTCGGACCCGGTGTTCACGCCCTCACCAGTTACAACAGTCGTGGCCAGACTGGGAGGTCGGACCCGGTGTTCACGCTCACCAGTTACAACAGTCGTGGCCAGACTGGGAGGTCGGACCCGGTGTTCACGCGGTCACCAGTTACAACAGTCGTGGCCAGACTGGGAGGTCGGACCCGGTGTTCACGCCCTCACCAGTTACAACAGTCGTGGCCAGACTGGGAGGTCGGACCCGGTGTTCACGCCCTCACCAGTTACAACAGTCGTGGCCAGACTGGGAGGTCGGACCCGGTGTTCACGCCCTCACCAGTTACAACAGTCGTGGCCAGACTGGGAGGTCGGACCCGGTGTTCACGCGGTCACCAGTTACAACAGTCGTGGCCAGACTGGGAGGTCGGACCCGGTGTTCACGCCCTCACCAGTTACAACAGTCGTGGCCAGACTGGGAGGTCGGACCCGGTGTTCACGCGGTCACCAGTTACAACAGTCGTGGCCAGACTGGGAGGTCGGACCCGGTGTTCACGCGGTCACCAGTTACAACAGTCGTGGCCAGACTGGGAGGTCGGACCCGGTGTTCACGCCCTCACCAGTTACAACAGTCGTGGCCAGACTGGGAGGTCGGACCCGGTGTTCACGCCCTCACCAGTTACAACAGTCGTGGCCAGACTGGGAGGTCGGACCCGGTGTTCACGCGGTCACCAGTTACAACAGTCGTGGCCAGACTGGGAGGTCGGACCCGGTGTTCACGCGGTCACCAGTTACAACAGTCGTGGCCAGACTGGGAGGTCGGACCCGGTGTTCACGCGGTCACCAGTTACAACAGTCGTGGCCAGACTGGGAGGTCGGACCCGGTGTTCACGCCCTCACCAGTTACAACAGTCGTGGCCAGACTGGGAGGTCGGACCCGGTGTTCACGCCCTCACCAGTTACAACAGTCGTGGCCAGACTGGGAGGTCGGACCCGGTGTTCACGCGGTCACCAGTTACAACAGTCGTGGCCAGACTGGGAGGTCGGACCCGGTGTTCACGCCCTCACCAGTTACAACAGTCGTGGCCAGACTGGGAGGTCGGACCCGGTGTTCACGCCCTCACCAGTTACAACAGTCGTGGCCAGACTGGGAGGTCGGACCCGGTGTTCACGCGGTCACCAGTTACAACAGTCGTGGCCAGACTGGGAGGTCGGACCCGGTGTTCACGCCCTCACCAGTTACAACAGTCGTGGCCAGACTGGGAGGTCGGACCCGGTGTTCACGCCCTCACCAGTTACAACAGTCGTGGCCAGACTGGGAGGTCGGACCCGGTGTTCACGCCCTCACCAGTTACAACAGTCGTGGCCAGACTGGGAGGTCGGACCCGGTGTTCACGCGGTCACCAGTTACAACAGTCGTGGCCAGACTGGGAGGTCGGACCCGGTGTTCACGCCCTCACCAGTTACAACAGTCGTGGCCAGACTGGGAGGTCGGACCCGGTGTTCACGCGGTCACCAGTTACAACAGTCGTGGCCAGACTGGGAGGTCGGACCCGGTGTTCACGCGGTCACCAGTTACAACAGTCGTGGCCAGACTGGGAGGTCGGACCCGGTGTTCACGCCCTCACCAGTTACAACAGTCGTGGCCAGACTGGGAGGTCGGACCCGGTGTTCACGCGGTCACCAGTTACAACAGTCGTGGCCAGACTGGGAGGTCGGACCCGGTGTTCACGCCCTCACCAGTTACAACAGTCGTGGCCAGACTGGGAGGTCGGACCCGGTGTTCACGCCCTCACCAGTTACAACAGTCGTGGCCAGACTGGGAGGTCGGACCCGGTGTTCACGCCCTCACCAGTTACAACAGTCGTGGCCAGACTGGGAGGTCGGACCCGGTGTTCACGCGGTCACCAGTTACAACAGTCGTGGCCAGACTGGGAGGTCGGACCCGGTGTTCACGCGGTCACCAGTTACAACAGTCGTGGCCAGACTGGGAGGTCGGACCCGGTGTTCACGCGGTCACCAGTTACAACAGTCGTGGCCAGACTGGGAGGTCGGACCCGGTGTTCACGCGGTCACCAGTTACAACAGTCGTGGCCAGACTGGGAGGTCGGACCCGGTGTTCACGCCCTCACCAGTTACAACAGTCGTGGCCAGACTGGGAGGTCGGACCCGGTGTTCACGCCCTCACCAGTTACAACAGTCGTGGCCAGACTGGGAGGTCGGACCCGGTGTTCACGCGGTCACCAGTTACAACAGTCGTGGCCAGACTGGGAGGTCGGACCCGGTGTTCACGCCCTCACCAGTTACAACAGTCGTGGCCAGACTGGGAGGTCGGACCCGGTGTTCACGCCTCACCAGTTACAACAGTCGTGGCCAGACTGGGAGGTCGGACCCGGTGTTCACGCGGTCACCAGTTACAACAGTCGTGGCCAGACTGGGAGGTCGGACCCGGTGTTCACGCGGTCACCAGTTACAACAGTCGTGGCCAGACTGGGAGGTCGGACCCGGTGTTCACGCCCTCACCAGTTACAACAGTCGTGGCCAGACTGGGAGGTCGGACCCGGTGTTCACGCCCTCACCAGTTACAACAGTCGTGGCCAGACTGGGAGGTCGGACCCGGTGTTCACGCCCTCACCAGTTACAACAGTCGTGGCCAGACTGGGAGGTCGGACCCGGTGTTCACGCCCTCACCAGTTACAACAGTCGTGGCCAGACTGGGAGGTCGGACCCGGTGTTCACGCCCTCACCAGTTACAACAGTCGTGGCCAGACTGGGAGGTCGGACCCGGTGTTCACGCCCTCACCAGTTACAACAGTCGTGGCCAGACTGGGAGGTCGGACCCGGTGTTCACGCGGTCACCAGTTACAACAGTCGTGGCCAGACTGGGAGGTCGGACCCGGTGTTCACGCGGTCACCAGTTACAACAGTCGTGGCCAGACTGGGAGGTCGGACCCGGTGTTCACGCCCTCACCAGTTACAACAGTCGTGGCCAGACTGGGAGGTCGGACCCGGTGTTCACGCGGTCACCAGTTACAACAGTCGTGGCCAGACTGGGAGGTCGGACCCGGTGTTCACGCCTCACCAGTTACAACAGTCGTGGCCAGACTGGGAGGACCCGGTGTTCACGCCTCACCAGTTACAACAGTCGTGGCCAGACTGGGAGGACCCGGTTTCACGCCCTCACCAGTTACAACAGTCGTGGCCAGACTGGGAGGTCGGACCCGGTGTTCACGCGGTCACCAGTTACAACAGTCGTGGCCAGACTGGGAGGTCGGACCCGGTGTTCACGCCCTCACCAGTTACAACAGTCGTGGCCAGACTGGGAGGACCCGGTGTTCACGCCCTCACCAGTTACAACAGTCGTGGCCAGACTGGGAGGGACCCGGTGTTCACGCCCTCACCAGTTACAACAGTCGTGGCCAGACTGGGAGGACCCGGTGTTCACGCCCTCACCAGTTACAACAGTCGTGGCCAGACTGGGAGGACCCGGTGTTCACGCCCTCACCAGTTACAACAGTCGTGGCCAGACTGGGGTCGGACCCGGTGTTCACGCCCTCACCAGTTACAACAGTCGTGGCCAGACTGGGAGGACCCGGTGTTCACGCCTCACCAGTTACAACAGTCGTGGCCAGACTGGGAGGTCGGACCCGGTGTTCACGCCGGTCACCAGTTACAACAGTCGTGGCCAGACTGGGAGGTCGGACCCGGTGTTCACGCCTCACCAGTTACAACAGTCGTGGCCAGACTGGGAGGACCCGGTGTTCACGCCTCACCAGTTACAACAGTCGTGGCCAGACTGGGAGGACCCGGTGTTCACGCCCTCACCAGTTACAACAGTCGTGGCCAGACTGGGAGGACCCGGTGTTCACGCCCTCACCAGTTACAACAGTCGTGGCCAGACTGGGAGGTCGGACCCGGTGTTCACGCCCTCACCAGTTACAACAGTCGTGGCCAGACTGGGAGGACCCGGTGTTCACGCCCTCACAGTTACAACAGTCGTGGCCAGACTGGGAGGACC
>WNGS01030124.1:0-13269 GCA_020271785.1 Procambarus virginalis
CGGTTTGGTGTTTGCCCAAAAGGCTGGCCAGGAGATCGGTGACGCGGCACCTTGATGACGTGCCGGCGCCGCGCTATTTGGCGCCAACTTTGACCGTCGATCTGCCGGCTGGGCGATTGGGTGCTGCGTCTGTGCGTTCGTCCTTTCGATGTGAAGCCGTTCCCAGTGCCGCTTCGCTGGCCTTGAAGCGCGGTGGTGCGCGACGAGTTGCTGTGCCTTGTTTGCGCAAGCCTGTGAGAGGCGCCCATGACTCGCCTGCGGCTGGCCGACATCAAGCCCGTGCAATTTGGTCTTGATGACTATCGTGCGGGCCGGCTATGCGTTTCTTCTTACAGCCCGTGGGTCGGCTCGGCCTGCCGGGTTACGCCCCACCTGTTCGCAATACGCTTTGCAGGCCTGGCAAGCAGCATGGCGCGGGGGGCGGCAGCTATCTGGCTGCGCGTCGCAGCTTGCGTTGCACCCTTGGTGCCGACGGCGGGCTCGATCCGGTTCCGGCAACCGTTTTGTATACGCATCGACCCGGGCTGATCACTTCTTTATCCAATCAGAGGAGTCGCACTGAACCCAGCGAAGCCCGCTGCTGGGTCGTGCCGTCTCAACAGAGAGTCTTCCTCTATGACTGATATTCGTCTACAGCACGCTGTTGTGGATGGGTGTTCGCCCGTCTCGCTGATGATGTTGTGGGATGCCGTGAACAAGCACAAACGGCCACCCGACCGTGTTTGGCCTGCCAGCACCGACAGCGTCGGCCGATGTGGCCTCTGGGCCGGCGTCTGGTGCAGCATCGTTGCCCGACAACTGGATCGGCGGCAAAGCGGCTTGGTGGCGAATCAAGCGGCTAGTGCGGGAGCTACTGCAGCCGCTGCGTCGGCCCCCCATGCTGAGCGAGAAGCGTTGACGTCAGACGGATGTATTGAACTGTCACCCTCGACACACAAGACGCAGGTCACGCGCGTTTGAGTGACGCAGCACTTTGCGGCTGTCCTTGAGGGTTGGGCCGATCCCATTCTGCAAGCCCTAGGGTTTGAAGAAAAAAAGAAGATCGACGGGCCAAGGCCCATCTGTCGCTGCTGGAGCCTGAACGCAAATATTTAGTACAGCCCAGTCAGGCGTGCTCGCAGCGTCTGGCAAACCCGTGCGGTTTGGCGTGCTGAAGGCCGTGCCGGGAGAGCGTACGCATCAAAGACGGGCAGAACGAATTGGCCGTGCGCTTCGAGTCTGATGTGGTCAAGCGGATGGACGCTGATCAAGGACCTTCACCTTCAAGCGCGGAACTAGTGCTCGACGTCAAACACGAGTTGCAGAACCTTGGCACCACTGGACAGGCTTCGGCGCCTGTCATCTGCAACTCTGGTGCGTGATGGTCACGAAGCGTCATGGCGGCCTGCCGTTCAACTACACCCTATACCAGGCCCCGGCGGTCTACAACAGCCCACACCAAGTTTCACAGAAGCTTGCCTTTGCGGACCTAGACACGGGTGAGGCCTTGATCCGAAAAGGGGCTTGAAGATGAAGGCGGACAACGGCTGGGGGCCATGGTGCAGCATTACTTTGCTCAGCCTGCTGACAATCGACAAGGGCGGGATCGCGGAGTTCTTCGCGCACAAGGCCGAGGCGAATTACGCCGATAGGGATGACTTTCAACCTGGGCAGTGTGGCCAGCGGGGCAAAGCAAATACTTTCGATGCCATAGCTCTACGGCCGGTCCCGCAGGAAGAGAGCCAACGCCAGGGAATTGCTGTAGCTGACAGGGCTGGAAACTCGTCAAGGACTACGGCTGGACCTCGATCCTGGGGCAAAGCCGCTGTTCTGCTGGCTGCTCGGGCACTTGCACACGCTGGGGCAACTGGGGCTGGGCCATCGTCGGCCTGGTGGTGTTGCCTGAAGAAAGCCGGTTTCTACTGGGTGATGCCATGCCTACCGCTGCGATGGCCAAGATGAAGGCCGTCAACCCGAAGATTCAAGAGATGGCGGCGAGCGCCTCAAGGGCGGATCCGCAGAAGATGCAGCAGAATGATGCTGCATTCTACCGCGAGAGAAGGTCAACCAGATCCGGCGGGTGTTGGCCCATCTTGATCCCAATAACAGGTGGTCCAATTGCCCGTGTACTCGGTTTGCCTTCCTTTCATCGGTAGGAGATGTCCGCGGCGCGCCGTGGATCGGCTGGGATTGTCGATCTCTCGGCCAAGGATCCGTTCGATGTTCTGCTGGTTCTGCCCCATTCTGATGACGCTCAGGCTCGCTGCTGCAGGACCTGGCTTCAACCCGAACGCCGCCGGACCCGATGCAGGCCAAGATGATGTGGATCATGCCGCTGGCGTTCTCGCGTGATGTTCTTTTCTTCAGTTCCCGGCCGGCCTCGTGTTGTATTGGCTGACCAAACAACAGTGTTGTCGATCGCCCAGCAGTGGATGAATCAACAAAGCAGGTTGGGTGTGATGAACTGATTGCCAGCGGTCCGCAAGAATCGGTGCAATGAAGCGGGATTGACGAACTCCGAATGCAAAGGCGCGACAATTCGGGCGCATGTCTGCCCGCACCCCGTCCCGCACCCACGCCCAGTCACCAGCTTCCCCCCGAACCGACCCCATCGTCGCCATCGCCACCGCTGCGGGGCCGGAGCTGGGCATCGTGCGGGTATCGGGGCCCGAGGGCTAGACGAGCTGGATCGAGGCGCTGTGCGGGACCGGCTGCTGAGCCGCGGGGCAGGCGACTTACCTGCCTTTTCTGGATGCCCAGGGCCAGCCCATCGACCACGGTCTGGCGTCTTCACTTCCCGCGCCTCACGCTACACGGTGAAGACGTGCTGGAGTTGCAGGCGCACGGTGGCCCCGTGGATGTTGCAGTTGTTGCTGTGCGCGCTGCCTGGAGGCGGCGCAGAGCGCCTGAACGAGCACAGGGCCAGCCGACCGTCTGAAAAAGCCTGCCCGGTCTGGCCGTCCAGGTGAGTTCACGCAACGGGCCTTTTGAACGACAAGATTGACCTCGCACAGGCCGAGGCGATTGCCCGACTTGATCGATGCCAGCACCGAGGCGGCCGCGCGCTCGGCCAGGGCCAGCACCTCCGCTTGTCGGGCGCTTCTTTTTCCGGTCGCGCGAGGTGGCGCGCTGCGCGAGCACATCGTCGAGCTGCGCATGCCTGGTCTAGAGGCGACGCTGGACTTCCCGGAAGAGGAAGCCGGACTGTCTGGAAGAAGGCCGCAGCGCACAGGGCGCCAGGGGCCTCGCGTGAGACGCCGGCACTCGACGCCGTTGCTGGCGCAGGCTCGTCAGTGCGCTTTGGCTTGCGCGAGGGCATCCACCCGTTGGTGCTCGTCGCCTGGCACCCCGAATGTGTTGCCACCTGACTGTCTGCTGCTGAACGCGCTGGCAGGAGCCGAGTTGGCCATCGGTCACGCCGTATAGCTGGCACCACACGCGACCAAGGTGCGCGAAACCATCCAGATCGAAGGCGTGCGCTACATGTCATCGACACCGGCGGGCTTGCGGGGTTCAGACTGGAAGCTGCCGACGAAGTAGAGCGCATCGGCGTGGCTCGCAGTTGGGAGGGGCCATCGAGCGGGGCCGATGCGGTGCTGTTTCTGCACGACCTGACCCGCATCGGGCAAAGCGACCTATGAAGGCGGCAAGACCGCGGCATACGCGAGCGCTTGCCCTGGCTCGCTGCACACGCGCCGCAGCGGGGTCCCGCGTGCATTATTCAACAAAGGGCGGACGCGGGCATCGACCAAGGTGCCTGCTGTCAGCGGGCCTGAACGTGTGCCGTGTCGGCGCGCACCGAGCCGGGCCTGTCCGATTTGGCGTACTCACACCCTGTTTGCCGGTGGCCGGCTGGCAGGGACATCGCCCGACGGGGTCTACATCGCGCCGCCAGGCGGCCATGGTGTCAGGCTGCGCGCAGCACGCGGGCATCTCGATGCAGCGCGGGCCTGGGCCGAGCTGGGTGGCAGCCAGCTCGATTTGTTTGCCGAAGAACTGCGCCTGGCCCATGAGGCGTTCGCCGCCATTACTGGGGCCTTCACGTCGGAGGACCTGCTGATGTCGAGATCTTCTCGCGGTTTTTTATTGGCAAGTAAGGGCGCTCAAACCGGGGCGCCTTGCGGCGGCTTAGGGGGTGATGTAAGGGTGTTCATTACCCACGTTAGCCATTGAGTGCAGCGTCCGCGGGACCCGATAATAAAGATGACAACCCACCTTGATGGCGCACGGGGGGCTGGTGCACTCGGCCTGTATTGAATGAGTTAGGAATGAGCATCAGTGTTAAGAGCCGCATAGAAAAAAACAGGACGTACCATGGATTCCAAAGACTTGGTCAATGCGATCCAGACGCTCACAACGCGGGAAAGACGCCCTTCGAGCCCGATTGGACCCGCAACAATGGCGCACGCTGGGAGCCTATCTGACTCACCGCATGAACTGCGGGGGCCGGCGATCTGCTGGTCAAGCAGGGAGACCGAGATCGCACGGTTATTTGCTGGCCCAAGGATCGTTGCAGTCTTTTGTGAGTGGCGGGGCGCACCGGGTGCCGGGCGTATCGCCATCTTGCCGCGGGGATCGATCTGCGGTGAGCCGGGCTTGTTTGCCGACAGCCCTCGTATGGCCACATTGAAGCCATGACGCCTTGCGTCGGTCGTGTGGCACTGCGGCCTGCCAAGCTTTGAAGAACTGGTGGTCCCGCGTGCCGGCGGTCGCCTTGAGGTGTGCGCGAGCGGGGCCGGCTCTGTGATGACCATACGCATGCGCCGCCACGCCGTGCGCCCAGACGTGCGACGGCCTGATGGTCGCATGGCAATGGGGGCGATCAGCTCTTTGAGCAAACAAGGCCTCGGCGCGCCGCCAGATGCTCGGGCCGGCCCTGAGAGCACCAGGGTGTCCGCCAGCTTGCAGCACCAGATGATCTTGCGGCGTCACCACGGTCGCGCCTCCCGTCGCGAAGCTTCACTACAGACCTTACCCCGCAGGTGTGCTCTGACCCTTCCATCAGAGGATAGACCTGCTTCAATGTCTGCCCGACACAGAGCTGAATCGTGGCTGTGAGCGGCAGGCTTTGACAGCCGCACGTGCTGCACATCGTCCTGACCATCGTCGTTCGGCGCCGTGGGAAGTAGCCACGCATGCAGCCGTAGCGAGCCACCCGCTGACCTGCACCAGCCGGATCACCGCGCTTGATCGGCAACACACCCAGCAAGAGCCAGTGCCTGCCGAGGGGCCAGCATCAGTGAAGCCCCTCCGATGGTCGGGGCACGACGGCGGTGGCACCGTGCGGCCTTGAGGCTTTTCAAGATCGGTGTCGTCCATCGTGCGCACCACGACCGGACAGCTCGGGCCGCGTTTTGGCCGCACCAGTTGCAAGATGCGCAGCTCGAAGGGGTGTCGTGATAGCTGATGACCACCGCACTGGCCCGACTTAGGCCGCGGCCTGCAGGCTTATGTAGCCGTGCGGCATCGCCAAACACCACCGATTGGACCGGCTGCCTGTAGCCTGACGCACACGGTCAGGGTCGAGTCGAGCCGCGATGTACTGGATTCGACTCACCCCTCGAGCAGCCGCGCCCAGGTTCTGCCCGCTGCGCCCATATGCCGCCGATGATGACGTGAGGACTCGACATCGATGCCCTGCGCTTTGGCGATGGTGCGTCCTGTTCACCGACTGCAGCCGCCAGTCAGTGCTCGATACCCATTGTAGACACGATGCGGTTGCTGCACTGCACGATGAAAGGGGGTGGGCCCAGCATCGACCAGGATTCATGGCGGTCAGGATGGGGCTGCTGAGTTGCTGGCGTGCATCAGGTGGTTTTTTTTCTGCGCCAGCTTGAGCAGCACGCAAGCCGGAATTCGCCGGCCCTGGGCCAGATACAGCCCGGTGCGCAAATGCCACGCCGGTATGGGCGCGCGCCGAAAAGCTTGGCCAGCAGCGAAACCAGACCGGCCTTGACAGCACACGGCACCGTGGCAAAGTCGAGCACCAGCGGACAGTGCTGCGCACATCGCGCCAGTTCACCTTCATGCCGATGGTGATGAAGGAACCAGCCCCAGCAAATACGTCTTGAAAATGCCGGTATATCGACTTCCACCTGATGCCTGGATTCGGGTTCCTCGGCTCGCTTTCTCCGCCTGGTACGGCCAGGAAAGGCGCCCAGCGCCACGAGGACAAAGCCAGCGTGACTCAGATCAGCCAGGCGATGGCCCAGGCGTCATCAGCAGCAGATTCAGCATGAAGAGCTCTTCGCTCTTGCGGCCGCCAGCCACCACGGTCAGGCCGATTTGCGCATCAGACGTGGCCCGATGGTGATAGAGCAGCGTCACGATTACCAGGCCCCTTGAAGCCGTGCGACGGCCAGCCGTGGCGCAGCCACGCCAGCGAGGCATCGCCGTCAGCCGAGTCACCAAGTGCTGGATCAGCACCAGCAAGCGGTCAACCACGGCCAGATCCTTGAAACAGCAGCACGCCACAGCACACGGCGCCCGTGCTGCGGTCCTCCAGCTCGAGCCGCTCACTCATGAGTTGACGAGGATGGCGGTGCTGCTCAATGGCCAGCGCACCGCCCAGGGCCAGCGCGCTTTGCCAGCTCACGTCCCACCTTGTGGCCCGCCCAGGCAAAGGCCAGCGACAGCAGCGTGTTGCCCGCCAAGGCCCCGATCATGGTCAGCACGACATTGCGTAGTGAGCCTAGCCCGAACACCACCAGCGTGCGCATGCTCTTGAGGTTTGGTCAGGCCTGAATCCGAGCCCGATCACGAACATCAAAAACACCTGCACGCCAAATTCGGCGAAGGTACTGCACGCTCACGGAGTCCTTGGCCAGCGCCAGCAGCATTCGGTCCCCGATGACCATGCCCACCACCAGATAGCCCCAGCATCGGCGGCAGCTTGAGGCTGCGGCACGGACCACGCCGATAACTGCCGGCGATCGGTTAGGCAGCGGCACGGTCGACACGTGGTAGCCATGTATGAAGGGTGGGCAAGATGGGGAGCCGCAGGCGGGGCACGCGGCAATCCTCTACAATCGCCCGATCCTACCTGCCACCCTTTCAGGGCTCGCAGACGTTTCATCAAGGACCCTGCACTTTGACCACACCCGAGGCGTCCCCTGCATTTCAACCAGCTGCTCGGCTGTTGATGACTCACGCTTGCTCGATCTGGCTCGGCGCACGCTCGACATCGAGGCCCAAGCCCTGCTTGCTTTGCGAGCGCGCCTGGGTGAGCACTTCACCAGTGCCGTGCGCACCGTGCTGGCCTGCACTGGCCGCGTGGTGGTGATGGGCATGGGCAAGAGCGGGCACGTCGGCACCAAGATTGCCGCCACGCTCGCGTCCACCGGCACCCCGGCCTTCTTTGTGCACCCAGCCGAAGCCAGCCATGGCGACCTTGGCATGGTGACGCCGCACGATGTGGTGCTGGCGATCTCGAATTCAGGCGAGAGCGACGAGCTCACCACCTTGCTGCCCGTGCTCAAGCGCCAGGGCGTGAAGCTCATCGCCATCACGGGGCGCGCCGCGTCGACGCTGGCCCGCCATGCCGACCACGTGCTCGACAGCGCCGTCGAGCACGAGGCCTGCCCGCTTAACCTTGCGCCCACCGCCAGCACCACGGCGCAGCTGGCGCTGGGCGATGCACTGGCGGTCGCCTTGCTCGATGCACGCGGCTTTCGCGAAGACGACTTCGCGCGTTCGCACCCAGGTGGCTCGCTGGGCCGCAAGCTGCTCACGCATGTGCGTGACGTGATGCGCTCGGGCGACGCCGTGCCGCGTGTGTCGCCCAGCACCGGCTTTTCAGACCTGATGCGCGAGATGAGCGCCAAGGGCCTGGGCGCGGCGGCCGTCGTGGCCGATGGCGGCCAATTGCTTGGCGTGTTCACCGATGGCGATCTGCGCCGACTGGTTGAGCGCGGGCAAGATCTGCGCGCCCTCAGTGCCGAGCAGGTCATGACGCGCAGCCCGCGCACGGTGTCTGACTCAGTGCTGGCGGCCGAAGCGGCTGCGCTGATGGAGACCTATCGCATCAACAACTGCCTGCTGGTGGTTGATGCGCAGGGGCTGCTCGTTGGGGCGCTCAGTGCCAACGATCTGATGCGCGCCAAGGTGATCTGACATGCGCCAGTTGAAAGCCACGCAAAACTTCGCCCCCGAGCTGCTGCTGCAGGCGCAAGGCCTACGCGGCGCGATCTTCGACGTCGACGGCGTGTTGACCGATGGCCGGCTCTACATCAGCGAAGCCGGCGAGACGCTGAAAGCCTTCAATGCGCTTGACGGTCACGGGCTCAAGCTGCTGGTGCAGGCGGGTATCACGCCGCTGGTCATCACGGGGCGAGACTCTCCTGCCGTGCGCCGGCGACTGTCTGACCTGGGGTTGCAGCATGCCGCTTTCGGGGCGCACGACAAGGTTGCCTCAGCCGAAGCATTGATGGCCCCGTTGGGTTTGCACTGGAACGAGCTGGCCGTGATGGGCGACGACTGGCCGGATCTGCCGCTGATGCTGCGCGCGCGCTTCGTCGGCGCGCCGGCGCAGGCGCACGTCGAAGTGCGCGCGCTGGCTGATTACGTGACGGCGCTGCCCGGTGGCCTGGGCGCGGCGCGCGAGTTCTGCGATCTGCTGCTGATTGCCTCGGGGCGCTACGCCGAGCTGCTCGTCGGGCCCCAGCTCACCACGCTGGACGCCGCACAGCGCCCGGTTGGCGCCTGAAGCCCGGGGCGAGCAGATGGCGGGTGCGAGGACATTCAGCTGGCGCGAAGGGCTGTCGAGCTCGCTGCCGATTCTGCTGATGGGTGTGCTGGCCGCCGGCACCTGGTGGCTGGTGCGCAACACGCCGCAGCCTGACGCGCCGCGCCGCGTCGAGGCGCCCAAGCATGAAGTCGACTACGAGATGCGGCAATTCGTGGCGCGACGCTATGCCGCAGATGGCACGCAGCGCGCCGTGGTAGAAGGCCAGGTGCTGCGCCACTACGCCGATGACCAGTCCATCGAGATCGACACCGTGCGCGCCCGCGGCGTTGACACCCAGGGGCGCCGCATTCATGCCTCGGCGCAGCGCGGACTGTCTGACTCCGACGCCACCGAGATTCAACTGCTAGGGCAGGCGCGCGTGGTGCGAGAGGCGCGCGAGCCCAGCAGCGCCGCTGCCGATGCGGTGACGCAGCACAAGGCAACTGACGGACGTCTGGAGCTGCAGGGCGAAGCGCTTTGGTTTTACCCGGATGAGCAGCGCGTGCGCTCCGATACGTCCGTTCTTATAGCCAGTGACAGCGGCGAAATCACCGCCGGCGCGCTCGACTACGACGCCCGCCTTGGCGTGGCACAGATGGGGCAGGGCGTGCGAGGTCAGTACCGAGCGCCGCTGCGGATCCAGGCAAAGAAGGCGTCGGCGCGATGACTGCCGACGGCGCTTGCCCGCCGCTGGTTTTCATCACCGGCGCATCGAGCGGCTTGGGGCAGGCCTTGGCGGCGCGCTATTACGCGGCGGGCTGGCGTCTGGCGCTGGTGGCGCGACGCACAGAAGTGACGCAAGCCTGGGCCCGCGAGCAAGGCTTCGGCGAGGAGCGCGTCGCGGTCTATGCAGCCGATGTCCGGGTGGTGGACAGCATCGTGGCGGCAGCGCGCGCCTGCATGGAGCGACAAGGCCTGCCCGATGTGGTGATCGCCAACGCGGGTATCAGCTTCGGCGTGGACTTGTCGATCGTCGGCGATCTGCAGGTGATGCGCGAGATCTTCGAGACCAACAATATCGGTCTGGCCGCCACGTTTCACCCCTTCGTCACGCCGATGCGCGAGCGCCGCCGCGGCACCTTGGTGGGCATTGCCAGCGTGGCCGGCATACGTGGGCTGCCGGGGCACGCAGCCTATACGGCGAGCAAGGCGGGCGTTATCAACACGTGCGAGAGCCTGCGCATCGAGCTCAAGGCCGATGGCGTGCAGGTGGTGACGATTGCGCCAGGCTACATCGACACACCGATGACGCGCGAAAACCCGTTTTCGATGCCGTTTCTGATTTCGGCGGAAGTGTTTGCCGACCAGGCTTTCAAGGCCATAGGCAGCGGTGTGAGCTACCGCGTGATCCCTTGGCAGATGGGGGTGGTGGCCAAGCTGTTGCGCGTCATGCCCAACGCCTGGCTTGACCATCTGGCGGCCAGGCAGGGCCGCAAGCCTCGCGCATGAAAAAAGCGATGTGCTTTTGGCGCATCGCTTTGGTCTGATCAGCCAACGCGGCGAACCCCGGGGGGCCAGCGTTGGCTTGTTGGCTCGAGATCAGTAGCCGCCGCGGCCACCGCCACCGCCGCCGTAACCACCGCGGCCACCGCCGCCACCACCACCGTAGCCGCCACCGCCGCCTTCACGGCGACCGCCGCCGAAACCACCGCCACCGCCGCCGCCACCGCCGTAGGGGCTACGAAAACCGCCCGGGCGCTCTTCACGAGGCCGAGCCTCGTTGACAACCACGGCGCGACCGCTCAGGGGCTGACCGTTCAGACCATTGATGGCAGCCTGCGCCTCGGCGTCGTTGCTCATTTCAACGAAACCGAAACCCTTGGAGCGGCCGGTTTCGCGATCCATCATGACTTTTGCCGAAGTAACGGCGCCGAATTGCCCGAACGCCTGATTCAGGTCGTCATCGCGCACGCTGTAGGCAAGGTTGCCTACATACAGTTTGTTGCCCATGGAGAGCCCCTTTCAATAACAAATAACCAAGTGGAGGAGCTTCAACCCATCGGGACCCATTCCAGAGAAGGTGCCGCTTCCAAAACACGAGAAGGGACATTATGTAGGAATGTTGCAAGGCTTTGCTAGCCGTGCGGCGTGAACAAACGACAAGGTGTAACCCTGAAATCACGCAGATTTTTTCGACGCTGCAGCCCCTCTGCTCAGGGTCACCCCGCGTGCCGCTGTCATGGTTTGGTCATTTAAGTCGCTTGTTCGTCAAATATTGCAGCCCGCATTCGACGCCTATGATCGCGAAACTGCGGTGTCGACAAATTCAGCGATGCGACGCGCATTCAATTTAACTCTTTCGTTTTTTGCAACCACCATCAAGTAAAACGGATTTACCGATGCACGAAACCCCCGGCGCCGAGACGACGCCAACAGCGCCGCCTGCAGCTGCTCTTGACCCTGGCTGGGGGCCGTCTGGAACAAGAGCTTGGGCGGCACTGGCGCGCGTGCTGGCGAGCGTGGAGGCCGTGCGCGATGGTCAGGCCTGGTATCTGCTCCTGAGCGTGTTTGCGACGAGCGGCATTCTGGTTGCGGCCGCAGAGTCGGCATTTGCTCGTGCGCGCTGGGTCGAGTCCAGCCTGGAGGCCGGTGCGGCCTTCTTCGTCATGTTTTATGGCTCCAATGCGGCAGGCATCTGGACCATGCTACGCGTGCAGGGGCACGAAGGGCTCGACGTTCTTGACGCCGTGCGCGCTTCGTTGCAGCGCGCGCATCGCCTGATCGTCATGGTTCTCATCTTTGCCGTGCTGGCCTGCGCGGGTGGCGCGCTGCTCTGGGCGCTGCTTTGGGTCAGCAAAATTCGCTATATCGGCCCTCCCGTGTATGCGTTGGTTGTGCCGGTGGCGGTGCTGTCGGTGGGTTTGGCGACCCTGGTCGGCGCGGTGGTGCTGGTGCCACTGGCGGCGCCCTCCGTCTGGGCCGGCGACAGCACGCTGCAGGCGTGCGCATGCTGTGGCTGATTGCGCGTCAGCGTCTGATGATGGTGGCGGTGTTGATCGCCGCCGTCAGTCTGGTGACCGGTCTGAGTGGGGCGCTGGCTAGCTTTGTCGTGATGGTGGGCGGGTCCGTTGTGGCCAGCTGTCAGTGTGGATCACCGGCGTGCATGTGCCTGCCTCCTTGTTGATGGCGGGACTGTTCGGGCGCGGTCTGCGCAGCGTAGATGCCGCACAGATCCCACCCGAGGCCTTGCACCACACCTTCGCGGCGCTGGCCGGTGGCGGGGTGGTGTTTGCTCTGGCGCTGGTCTTGCCCGGCTTGGTCTACTTGCGCGGGGTGTGTACGGTGTATTTGTCCTTGCGCGAATCTGTGCTCACGCCGGAGCCGGCAACGCAGCAACAGCATGGAGCATCGTGAAATCCCCAGGTGCAGTGTGCCGTTGCAGGCTCTAAAGTCCGCCCGCTCGAGGCATGCACTGCGCCGACGCTGATCGGCGTGTATGGCCCACGGGAGATCGAGGAGACAACCCTTACAACACCAGTCGGCAGGCGTCGCGTCTGGGCTGATACGAGAACGAGCAAGAACTAACGGCGACACGCCAGGTTGATTCAAGGGACACCGCTTTCTGAGCTGTGTCCTTTTTCTTTTGGCGCAAACGGCAAAGTGCGGCGTCCGAGCGGGCCGTGCGCCGCTGGGTCGATCAGAGCCCCACGCTGGACTTCTCGATCCAGCCCAGGCTGCGCGCGTTCAGGCTCTGAATATAGAGTCGGGTGCCGACCTCGGTGGCCGATGTGTTTCAGGATAGGCACGTCTGGGTCTTGCAGGTCGATGGAGCACCTTGCCAGTTTTCCTGTCGAACGCGAACACGTGGCATAGGTCTGGCGGCATCCGGCCACAGCGCCTTGGGCAAGCGCAGTGTGAGAGCGTGCAGCCCATGGTGTAGTGGCTATGGCTGCGAAGTCGACGATAAGCGCTGCGTGTTTGGTCAAGCCCACCCAGATGCGTCCGTTCTTGGCCGCGCATCAGGTTGTCCGGGAAGCCTGGCAGGTTGCCGATCAGCACCTTCCCCACTCAGATCACCGGGCAGGCCCAGTACCTGGGGGGCGCTCAGGCCATCGATGTTGACCGATACGCGAAGGACTCCGGTTAGAGACCCGTTTCGCTGAGCAACAGGTGTTGCTGGTCTTCAGCAAGCGCCAGGCCGTTGGGGAAACACAGGTCGCGCAACATGACGCGGGTGTAGCGAGTCTGAGGGTCGTAGGCCAGCAGCCGGCCAGAAGCAGCTGTGCTCCAGCGTGTCGAGCACGCTGGCGTTAAAGGTGCTGCCCCATTTGGCCGGGGCGAAGCGGCGGCTGGCATCGGTGAAGTAGACCGTGCCGTCTTGGTGACCAACACCGAGTTGGCAAAGCGTATGGCATCACCACAGCAAGGCCGCGCCGTTGACGGAGTCGTCCACCTTGGCGACCAGCGTCTCGATTCGAGCCGGCCCGCCTCTCGCGGGCAGCGTGGCCAGCAGCAAGCCCTTCATGCCATCGGCGATTCAGCAGTCGCCCCTTGGGTGTCGAAGTGGAGGCCGAGCGGGCGGCCCCCGGTGTTGAGGACGGTTCTCGACGGGTTGCCATCGCTGC
>WNGS01030126.1:0-10946 GCA_020271785.1 Procambarus virginalis
TCCCCCTGGCAGCCACATACATCAACCTCTCTGCCGGCACAGGCAGGAGCCGCGGCGACACAAAGAGAAAGAGAACAAGTCAGCCAAGTATAGGCAATTAGATCATCGGTACAACTTCGTCCAATAGGGTCTGAGACCCTAGGCCCATGGGGAGGAGTGCAAGAAGTTTCTAAAGGATCTTGGTTCCAAGCTCATTGACACCACAAGAGACCCTAGAGCGGCAGGTTTTCTCTTTCAGAGCCTCAGTGTCGCGATCCAGAGGGGGAATGCTCGCTGCATCCCGGTTCCTGCCCAACGTCGGAGGAGTTCGAGGAAATCTACAGCCTCTAGGAAGCGAACTATTTTGTGTCCTCTAATGCTCATTTTTTTTGTATACAATATTATGTAACTGTATAACCTTGCTTAATAAAGGTACACCATAAAAAGGGGGGTGGTAGGAGAAGCGAACACCCTCATGTATTCAGAGTTAAATGGCAAGTTTTTCCCTGAATGCTCTGTGTTCCCTTCTCTGAGGCTGTGGGTCCCTATAATTGCACCAGAGGTGGTACCCCCCCCTATATATATATATATATATGCAACAATGATCACAAAACACTGATCCAAGTATGCAGAAAAACCACATGTGAAAAATAAAATGCTTAACGCGTTTTCGGCTAATTCGCCTTCATCAGAGCAAGTAGATGACGATGGCAGAAGGAGGAAAGATTCGTGGTAATTACAGAAGCATTTTACTGTCCCCGAACTTAAAGCGGCAGCTAAGAGCATTCAAGAGAACAAGGAGATAGTCGTCAGGAGAGGTGACAAGTCGCCAATATACGTTATTCTTAAAAAAGACGAATATCTGGCAAAAATGAACCTCATTCTTTCTTTCCACTAAACTAAATCCAAAGGGTACGAACACTACAGCCGAATTGAAAATGAAGCTAAACAAATGATCGAAACTGGAACGCCAAGAAATCCAGACTCCACCTGCCAAAGGTTATTTGGGAATACAAACCTGGTTATGCGTATGGGAATGTCAAGACCCACAAGCCTGGAAACCCACTTTGCCAATCATCAACCAGAACCCACACCCACATAGAGACTTGCTAAGCAACTCAACTTCTAGCTGACTCCATATGTACCCTGTGCTTTCAGCCGAAGTCTCCAAAGGAATTTGTTGACTTACTGTGGGGAGCACAGGCCATGGGGATAAGAGCCTTATTGGATGTAGAGTTGCTGTTTACCAACGTACCTGTGGATGAACAATTGGGATGATAGTGGACAGAGTGTATCGTGATCCGGCTTTATTCCTCTTGACATACCAGAAATATACGAAGAAAGCTACTCCAAGCCTGAACTAAAGAGGCACCCTTTGTGAGCCCAGAAGGGCACATGTATAAGCAAGTAGATGGAGTCGCTATGGGTTCTCCGCTAGGTGTCCTGTTTGTGAACTTCTACATGGATACCATCGAGCAGAGGGTCTTAATTGACATGGAGTTGAAACCCGCCATATACTGCAAGTATGTTGACGGCATTTTTATGTAGGTACCTGATGTCAGACGTCTGCAGCAGCTGAAGGAGGCATTCGAGCAGAATTCTGTGTTACGTTTCACTTACAAGATGGAGAATGATGGGAAGCTGCCCTTTCTAGATGTAACTGTAACGGAAAGGAACGGAGGCTTCCACACTGCAGTTTACACTAAGGAAACAAACATAGGAATGTTCCTGAATGCCAATAGTGACTGACCAGACAGGTACGAGAGGAGTGTTGTCAACGCTTATGTTGACCTGGCTCTCAGTCACAGCTCAGGATGGAAGCAAGTCGATGAAGAACTCTGTAGAGTAAGGCAGGTCCTAGTCAACAGTGGCTTCTCTAATGGTTATGTTGAAGATGTCATAAAAAGAGAGGTGAAATGCCATGCAACCTCTAAAAAGTAAACTAGCACAACACTTGTAACCCCTATTAGACTGTTTTACAGGAACTTCTTTTTGACGGTGCATAAAATAGACGATAGGGTCCTGAAAGATATTATTAATAGGAACGTTATCTGACAAAAATCAGAAAATACAATTGACAATTTACTACAAAAACAAAAAAACGGCCACCTACTCTTGAAAAATTCCCCAGACACCAAACAGAATGCCTTGAAGGAAACCAACATCATCTATGCCTTCACATGCCACTTGGGGACTGTATGCCTTAAAGACTCAGTATATAGGCAAGACAACAACGTCTCTTTCTAGGCGACTCCGAACCCATATGGAAGCAGTAAGAGGAAGTAAGGACCAACAGGCCTTCCACAGTTACTTCTATGCTTATGTTCTTATACACATTGATTCGTGTTCTGTCACGTCCACCAAAACTTTTGTGCCATATCACCTCACCCGAAATGAGTATAAGTATGATGTACGTTATGTGTAAACTAGTCTTTGAAATTGTAAGAAGCTTACAAAATGCATTCAGGCATCAGACCAAAAATAAAAATGTAAAGAATGAATTTTGCAGAGTTTATTTTTCAATTGCCCTCGACAGTGAAGAAAAACATAAGAAATGTTGAGAAGATTAGTGTTAGAATTATTAATCTTATTCTTTCGGTCATATTCAACAACATCAGCGATGCAGTGAGCATTCCCCCTCTGGATCGCGACACTGAGGCGCTGAAAAAAGAAAACTTGCCGCTCTAGGGTCTCTTGTGGTGTCAATGAGCTTGGAACCAAGATCCTTAAGAAACCTTCTTGCACTCTCTCCCCATGGGCCTAGGGTCTCAGACCCTATTGGAACGAAGTTGTACCGATGATCTAATTGCCTGTACTTGGCTGACTTGTCTCTTTCTCTGTGTTCCTCACAGAGGAACACAGAGAACACACAGAGGTATGGTTCTTCTGCTCAGGAGCACAGAGAACACACAGAGGTATGGTTCCTTTGCTCAGGAGCACAGAGAACACACAGAGGTATGGTTCCTCTGCTCAGGAGCACAGAGAACACATAGAGGTATGGTTCCTCTGCTCAGGAGCACAGAGAACACACAGAGGTATGGTTCCTCTGCTCAAGAGCACAGAGAACACACAGAGGTATGGTTCCTCTGCTCAGGAGCACAGAGAACACACAGAGGTATGGTTCCTCTGCTTTTGCAGTAGTAAAATACATATAAAAGCAGCCTTGCCTGCTGCAAATGTCTAGGGGAAATAAATCAACGGCTTAATCACTAAAGCAATATACTTTAAGTAAGGGTAACAAAGAAGCAATACAAACATATAAATTAAAAACAGGCAGCCAGAAATATTAAATACACCAGAATGAAATAACTCGGTATTATATATAAGAACTGATCACTAAATTAAAAACTTAAATAAATAGATGGTTATGCAAATAATGGTCTAACCAGACAATTAGCTATGTTACTGCTCAATAAACAGGTACCACAGACTTATAACATGTCCACCCCAGCCAGACTCAGCCACGCGACTGCCGTGGTGGAGCATGCACGGCATGGCGTCCACAAGTTACCAACTAAGAACCACATGAAATCTAGATACTTTGCTATCAGAGTAATACTTAAGAATATAATTATAATTACACTAATATCCACATAACACTGCTAATGTGTTATTAAGAAATTAAGTACAATCAATAAACAGGAATAATTACAGGGGTGAATCAGTGACGCTAACTTGGTACACTGCTGCGTTACTGGAACATCCCAAACGTGATCATCCCCCCGTGAGACCCCATGCTCTCCCCACACAAGAATGAACATGCAATAGCATTAGCAAAATATCACATACAAGCACACTACAGCATGCTACAATTAACTCAAACGTACATATTAGAAAACAAATGGATGTAATGTTTAATTTTAAATAACTGAGGAAAGAAATAATGAACTTACGTGTTTATCATGATAAATGTTAGAATCACATATATGGATTCGTAACATTCCTTCCTGTCCTTAAAGGAAAGTTAAATTAACTGAAGGTTAATTTAATTTTTTTACTGCAGGTGATTACAATACTGAACACTCTTAATCAAATAATAATTATTGTCACTGAACTTCCTGCAGACAACAATATAACCTGAAACAATATATAGAAGGTATAGGACAATTGAAATACAATCAGAAATACATAAGCAACATTTATACACAAGCAGTAAAAATCACTAATATTTAACAAGGTACCTTTCCCTTGCAAGAAAAGAACAATTTGAATCTTAGCTTCTGTAATGTCTTCATTAACTTCAATGGAATGAAATAACTAAATATGTAAATAATCCAAAGTTCAATAATTGACATTACACTCTTTATATAAGAACAATTCACTGTTGCCACTATACAATATACATTTTCTTCATCACATTCTGAAACAGTGTCTCCCAACTTTAGTGTATCTATAAGTGTACACTTTGGAGTCTCAACACCTTTATCTCTCCACAATGTTATTCTGGAGAAGATTCCATCACGAATCTTTATCTTATTTTGAACACCCAAATACCTGAGGTAAATTCTCACTCTCTGCTCCTCACAACATTTGCTCCTAATATACTCACCACACATAGCAAGATTCACATGACACTTGAGTACAATACATACATCCGAATACATGACAGTCTGGACAACAAGATCTAATATAGAAGGTTTCCACTTAACTGATTTCACCCTTAACCTGGTAGTAATCCAATAACACCGTCACAATGCACAGTTTAACAGGTTACAGCTTTACAGCTTTAAGGAACAGGTTACAACACACCAGCACTACAAGGTAAAGCACTTACTCAACATCCTAAAATGCACTGCCTTACGTAAACAGATAGTACAGATATAACAAATTTCATCCTGGAGCACTTCGACAGGTTAAGTTACCTGGCCTTGGATGTAGTGAACTCTGACAACAACAACTCGATATAGGATACCATGAACACTTTCCCGAGCTGCCATATCCTGGGATGTATGAGTGGATAGGTTTTCCACTGGTTTCCACTTCTTTTCTGTAGAGGTAATACACTGAGACGAATTGGCATAGATGAGGGGTAGTTGAGGGAATTCTCCTTGTGAATGGGGGTTGATCTGGTATAACCCCGTCAGGAACCTCTGATCTCCAACACTCTGGATCTACTGTGAAACAATCAGCCTCGGCCAAATGTCACTATAGGTAAAAAAAACAGGGTTAGACCACTCCGACACATCCGAAACATGTTCACTCTTGGAACCACCAATTACTCAACAGGACTTAGATGCTGACGACCGTCCATGTATAATGGTGTCACACTACCACCACACATGTGGCCACCTGTGGTTCAGGACACCCACCGTCCATGTATAGTGGTGTCACACTACCACCACACATGTGGCCACCTGTGGTTCAGGACACCCACCGTCCATGTATACTGGTGTCACACTACCACCACACATGTGGCCACCTGTAGTACAGGACACCCACCGTCCATGTATACTGGTCCCCAAATGGAACAATTCTGTTCCCATCCATTTTTCCTTATGTGTCGTGATTGATGCCTGGCCATTAAGCTGGACCACCGGCCGGCCCTGGTGGCTATTTCTGTACTGCTGCTGCCACCACACTCTCTCTCTCTCTCTAGTGCATGTCTGGACCACCCTGCACTCTCTCTCTCTCTCTAGTGCATGTCTGGACCACCCTGCACTCTCTCCCTCTCCCTAGTGCATGTCTGGACCACCCTGCACTCTCTCTCTCTCCCTAGGTCATGTCTGGACCACCCTGCACTCTCTCTCTCTCCCTAGTACATGTCTGGACCACCCTGCACTCTCTCTCTCTCCCTAGTGCATGTCTGGACCACCATGCACTCTCTCTCTCTCCCTAGTGCATGTCTGGACCACCACACACTCTCTCTCTCTCCCTAGTACATGTCTGGACCACCATGCACTCTCTCTCTCTCTCCCTAGTACATGTCTGGACCACCCTGCACTCTCTCTCTCTCCCCAGAGCATGTCTGGACCACCCTGCACTCTCTCTCTCCCTAGTACATGTCTGGACCACCCTGCACTCTCTCTCTCTCCCTAGTACATGGCTGGACCACCCTGCACTCTCTCTCTCTCCCTAGAGCATGTCTGGACCACCATGCACTCTCTCTCTCTCCCTAGTACATGTCTGGACCACCATGCACTCTCTTTCTCTCCCTAGAGCATGTCTGGACCACCCTGCACTCTCTCTCTCTCCCTAGTACATGTCTGGACCACCCTGCATTCTCTCTCTCTCTCCCTAGAGCATGACTGAACCACCATGCACTCTCTCTCCCTAGAGCATGTCTGGACCACCCTGCACTCTCCCTCGCTCTCCCTAGAGCATGTCTGGACCACCCTGCACTCTCTCTCTCTCCCTAGTACATGTCTGGACCACCCTGCACTCTCCCTCTCCCTAGAGCATGTCTGGACCACCCTGCACTCTCTCTCTCTCCCTAGAGCATGACTGGACCACCCTGCACTCTCTCTCTCTCCCTAGAGCATGACTGGACCACCATGCACTCTCTCTCTCTCCCTAGTGCATGTCTGGACCACCCTGCACTCTCTCTCTCTCCCTAGAGCATGTCTGGACCACCCTGCACTCTCTCTCTCCCTAGAGCATGTCTGGACCACACTGCACACTCTCTCTCTCCCTAGAGCATGACTGGACCACCCTGCACTCTCTCTCTCTTCCTAGAGCATGACTGGACCACCCTGCACTCTCTCTCTCTCCCTAGAGCATGTCTGGACCACCCTGCACTCTCCCTCTCTCCCTAGAGCATGACTGGACCACCCTGCACTCTCTCTCTCTCCCTAGAGCATGACTGGACCACCCTGCACTCTCTCTCTCTCTCCCTAGAGCATGTCTGGACCACCCTGCACTCTCCCTTTCTCCCTAGAGCATGACTGGACCACCCTGCACTCTCTCTCTCTCCCTAGAGCATGACTGGACCACCCTGCACTCTCTCTCTCTCCCTAGAGCATGTCTGGACCACCCTGCACTCTCCCTCTCTCTCCCTAGAGCATGACTGGACCACCCTGCACTCTCTCTCTCTCCCTAGAGCATGACTGGACCACCATGCACTCTCTCTCTCTCCCTAGAGCATGACTGGACCACCCTGCACTCTATCTCTCTCCCTAGAGCATGACTGGACCACCATGCACTCTCTCTCTCTCCCTAGAGCATGTCTGGACCACCCTGCACTCTCCCTCTCTCCCTAGAGCATGACTGGACCACCCTGCACTCTCTCTCTCTCCCTAGAGCATGACTGGACCACCCTGCACTCTCTCTCTCTCTCTCCCTAGAGCATGTCTGGACCACCCTGCACTCTCCCTCTCTCCCTAGAGCATGACTGGACCACCCTGCACTCTCTCTCTCTCCCTAGAGCATGACTGGACCACCCTGCACTCTCTCTCTCTCTCCCTAGAGCATGTCTGGACCACCCTGCACTCTCCCTCTCTCTCCCTAGAGCATGACTGGACCACCCTGCACTCTCTCTCTCTCCCAAGAGCATGACTGGACCACCATGCACTCTCTCTCTCTCACTAGAGCATGTCTGGACCACCCTGCACTCTATCTCTCTCCCTAGAGCATGACTGGACCACCCTGCACTCTCTCTCTCTCCCTAGAGCATGACTGGACCACCCTGCACTCTCTCTCTCTCTCTCCCTAGAGCATGACTGGACCACCCTGCACTCTCTCTCTCTCCCTAGAGCATGTCTGGACCACCATGCACTCTCTCTCTCTCCCTAGAGCATGTCTGGACCACCCTGCACTCTATCTCTCTCTCTAGTGCATATCTGGACCACCCTGCACTCTCTCTCTCTCCCTAGAGCATGTCTGGACCACCCTGCACTCTCTCTCTCTCCCTAGAGCATGACTGGACCACCCTGCACTCTCTCTCTCTCACTAGAGCATGACTGGACCACCCTGCACTCTCTATCTCTCTCCCTAGAGCATGTCTGGACCACCCTGCACTCTCTCTCTCTCTCTCCCTAGAGCATGTCTGGACCACCCTGCACTCTCTCTCTCTCCCTAGAGCATGACTGGACCACCCTGCACTCTCTCTCTCTCCCTAGAGCATGTCTGGACCACCCTGCACTCTCTCTCTCTCCCTAGAGCATGTCTGGACCACCCTGCACTCTCTCTCTCTCCCTAGAGCATGACTGGACCACCCTGCACTCTCTCTCTCTCCCTAGTGCATGTCTGGACCACCCTGCACTCTCTCTCTCTCACTAGTGCTTGTGTACCACCTTGTGTACCACCTTGTGTACCACCTTGTGTACCACCTTGTGTACCACCCTTGTGTACCACCTTGTGTACCACCTTGTGTACCACCTTGTGTACCCCCCTTGTGTACCCCCTTGTGTACCCACCTTGTGTACCACCTTGTGTACCACCTTGTGTACCACTCTTGTGTACCACCCTTGTGTACCACCTTGTGTACCACCCTTGTGTACCACCCTTGTGTACCACCCTTGTGTACCACCTTGTGTACCACCTTGTGTACCACCTTGTGTACCACTCTTGTGTACCACCTTGTGTACCCACCTTGTGTACCACCTTGTGTACCACCTTGTGTACCACTCTTGTGTACCACCTTGTGTACCCACCTTGTGTACCACCTTGTGTACCACCTTGTGTACCACCTTGTGTACCCACCTTGTGTACCACCTTGTGTACCACCTTGTGTACCACCTTGTGTACCACCTTGTGTACCACCTTGTGTACCCACCTTGTGTACCCACCTTGTGTACCACCTTGTGTACCACCCTTGTGTACCACCTTGTGTACCACCTTGTGTACCACCCTTGTGTACCACCTTGTGTACCACCTTGTGTACCACCCTTGTGTACCACCCTTGTGTACCACCTTGTGTACCCACCTTGTGTACCCACCTTGTGTACCACCTTGTGTACCACCCTTGTGTACCCACCTTGTGTACCACCCTTGTGTACCACCTTGTGTACCCACCTTGTGTACCACCTTGTGTACCCCCCTTGTGTACCACCTTGTGTACCACCTGGTGTACCACCCTTGTGTACCCACCTTGTGTACCACCCTTGTGTACCACCTTGTGTACCCACCTTGTGTACCACCTTGTGTACCACCCTTGTGTACCACCTTGTGTACCACCTTGTGTAACCACCTTGTGTACCCCCTTGTGTACCACCTTGTGTACCCACCTTGTGTACCACCTTGTATACCCACTTGTGTACCCCCCTTGTATACCACCTCGTGAACCCCCCTTGTGTACCCCCCTTGTGTACCCCCCCTGTGTACCACCTTGTGTACCCCCCCTGTGTACCACCTTGTGTACCACCTTGTGTACCACCTTGTGTACCCCCCTGTGTACCACCTTGTGTACCCACCTTGTGTACCACCTTGTGTACCACCTTGTGCACCCCCCTGTGTACCACCTTGTGAACCACCTTGTGTACCACCTTGTGTACCACCTTGTGTACCACCTTGTGTACCACCTTGTGTACCACCTTGTGTACCCACCTTGTGTACCACCCTTGTGTACCACCTTGTGTACCCACCTTGTGTACCACCTTGTGTACCCCCCTTGTGTACCCCCTTGTGTACCACCTTGTGTACCACCTTTTGTACCACCTTGTGTACCACCCTTGTGTACCACCTTGTGTACCACCTTGTGTACCACCCTTGTGTACCACCTTGTGTACCCACCTTGTGCACCCACCTTGTGTACCCCCCTTGTGTACCACCTTGTGTACCACTCTTGTGTACCACCTTGTGTACCCACCTTGTGTACCACCTTGTGTACCACCCTTGTGTACCACCTTGTGTACCACCTTGTGTACCACCCTTGTGTACCACCTTGTGTACCACCTTGTGTTCCACCCTTGTGTACCCACCTCGTGTACCACCCTTGTGTACCACCTTGTGTACCCCCCTTGTGTACCACCTTGTGTACCACCTTGTGTACCACCCTTGTGTACCCACCTTGTGTACCACCTTGTGTACCACCTTGTGTACCCACCTTGTGTACCCCCTTGTGTACCACCTTGTGTACCACCTTGTGTACCACCCTTGTGTACCCACCTTGTGTACCACCCTTGTGTACCACCTTGTGTACCCACCTTGTGTACCACCTTGTGTACCACCCTTGTGTACCACCTTGTGTACCACCTTGTGTAACCACCTTGTGTACCCCCTTTGTGTACCACCTTGTGTACCCCCCTTGTGTACCACCTTGTATACCCACCTTGTGTACCCCCCTTGTATACCACCTCGTGAACCCCCTGTGTACCCCCTTGTGTACCACCTTGTGTACCCACCTTGTGTACCCCCCCTGTGTACCACCTTGTGTACCACCTTGTGTACCACCTTGTGTACCCCCCTGTGTACCACCTTTGTACCCACCTTGTGTACCACCTTGTGTACCACCTTGTGCACCCCCTGTGTACCACCTTGTGAACCACCTTGTGTACCACCTTGTGTACCACCTTGTGTACCACCTTGTGTACCCACCTTGTGTACCACCTTGTGTACCCACCTTGTGTTACCACCTTGTGTACCCACCTTGTGTACCCACCTTGTGTACCACCTTGTGTACCCACCTTGTTTACCACCTTGTGTACCACCTTGTGCACCACCTTGTGTACCACTTGTGTACCACCTTGTGTACCCACCTTGTGTACCCACCTTGTGTACCCACCTTGTGTACCCCCTTGTTTACCACCTTGTGTACCACCTTGTTTACCACCTTGTTACCACCTTGTGTACCACCTTGTGTACCACCTTGTGTACCACCTTGTTTACCACCTTGTGTACCACCTTGTGTACCGCCTTGTGTACCACCTTGTGTGCCCACCTTGTGTACCAACTTGTGTACCACCTTGTGTACCACCTGGTGTACCCACCTTGTGTACCACCTTGTGTACCACCTTGTGTACCACCTTGTGTACCCACCTTGTGTACCACCTTGTTTACCAAAAGCAAAATGCAGATGTTGTATACACAGACTT
>WNGS01030128.1:0-11741 GCA_020271785.1 Procambarus virginalis
AACACCACCAGTATGGGTGTAACACCACCAGTATGGGTGTAACACCACCAGTATGGGTGTAAACACCACCAGTATGGGTGTAACCACCACCAGTATGGGTGTAACACACACCACCAGTATGGGGGTAACACACCACCAGCATAGGGTGTAACACACCACCAGTATGGGTGTAACACCACCAGTATGGGTGTAACACCACCAGATATGGTGTGTAACACCACCAGTATGGGTTCAGTAATGGCAAATCCAGCCTCCCATCCAACAATTCCACAAAGAATGAGACAGAATATCTTTGGATTGGTGAAAGCCTTTGACACAATAACCCACTAGGACCAACAGTACATAGTCTGGAGAAGCAAGCAGGAGAGTGACAAGAGCTCAAGTGAATAAGGGAATGCCTATACAACAGGGCGAGTGAGGAACGAGATCTCAGAGTGGCGAGATGCCATTAGCGGAGTCCCACAGGTCAGAAACCTATACAGTTTCTCACATAATTAAAAATATCTTCTGGAGGGAATAGACTCATTCCACTCAATGTTTGCGGATGCTGCAAACATTATGACGAGGAATATGACAGAGATACTACGAGGTGACAGCAAGATACTACGAGGTGACAGCAAGATACTACGAGGTGACAGCAAGATACTTCGAGGTGACAGCAAGATACTACGAGGGTGACAGCAAGATACTTCGAGGTGACAGCAAGATACTCGAGTGACAGCAAGATACTACGAGGTGACAGCAAGATACTACGAGGGTGACAGCAAGATACTACGAGGTGACAGCAAGTACTACGAGAGGTGACAGCAAGATACTACGAGGTGACAAAAAGATACTACGACGAGGTGACAGCAAGATACTACGAGGTGACAGCAAGATACTACGAGGTGACAGCAAGATACTACAGAGGTGACAGCAAGATACTACAAGGTGACAGCAAGATACTACGAGATAACAGCAAGATACTACGAGATGACCTGGGCAAACTGAAGGAATGGCCCAGCTGTAACAGTAGAACTCTTAATATAGAAGGCAATAGAGCTAACATTAAAAGTTGTCGTTTCATTAAAAGGGAAGATACGCCCTTTGTGAAAATAGAGAGTTAGTTGGTAGTGACCTGACTGGTTAGGTTAGGGTCATCCCTTCGAGGGATTGAGCTCATGTGTAGATTCAGCAGCGCCACAGACATCCTGTGTCGAGTCATCAAACTAGGAGAATAGTTCATGTATTAAAGAATTAGTAAAATAATCAATCGGGTTAAGTACTTATGTTAAAATTCACGTCAATTGACAATAAAGAATAAGTCTCGTATGTTATCAAAGAAGCATTTGCCTTCAGTAAGAATATGAATATATGTAAGAAGAAGTATCTATTACTTGGGCAATATGTACCACCAGCTTGCTTGTTAATTCCTGTAATTTAGTGAAATGCAAGTTCAATTGAATATTATATTAGCCCGGCTTAAGTATTTAGATATTTCCGAATTGTTTTGGAATAATAAGTCACCTTCAGTGACGAGTACAGGATTAAGGTAGTCTCTCTTAATCTTCATCTTCGGAGATTAATTTGGCAACTAGTTAAGCTGAGCCTCACAGAGGTCAGTAGAGTCAGTGTGGACGGGCCAGCAACTGGAGGTGGCACTGCTCCCCGGAGTCCAGGTGGTACTGCTCCCCCGGAGTCCAGGTGGTACTGCTCCCCGGAGTCCAGGTGGTACTGGTCCCCGGAGTCATGGTGGTACTGCTCCCCCAGAGTCCAGGTGGTACTGCTCCCCCGGAGTCCAGGTGGTACTGCTCCCCGGAGTCCAGGTGGTACTACTCCCCCAGAGTCCAGGTGGTACTGCCCCGGATCCAGGTGGTACTGCTCCCCGGAGTCCAGGTGGTACTGGTCCCGGAGTCCATGTGGTACTGCTCCCAGGAGTCCAGGTGGTACTGCTCCCCAGGAGTCCAGGTGGTACTGCTCCCAGGAGTCCAGGTGGTACTGCTCCCCCGGAGTCCAGGTGGTACTGCTCCCAGGAGTCCAGGTGGTACTACTCCCCCAGAGTCCAGGTGGTACTGCTCCCCCGGAGTCCAGGTGGTACTGCTCCCCCAGAGTCCAGGTGGTACTGCTCCCAGGAGTCCAGGTGGTACTGCTCCCCCAGAGTCAGGTGGTACTGCTCCCAGGAGTCCAGGTGGTACTGCTCCCAGGAGTCCAGGTGGTACTGCTCCCAGGAGTCCAGGTGGTACTACTCCCCGGAGTCCAGGTGGTACTGCTCCCCGGAGTCCAGGTGGTACTGCTCCCAGGAGTCCAGGTGGTACTACTCCCCCGGAGTCCAGGTGGTACTGCTCCCAGGAGTCCAGGTGGTACTGCTCCCAGGAGTCCAGGTGGTACTGCTCCCAGGAGTCCAGGTGGTACTGCTCCCAGGAGTCCAGGTGGTACTGCTCCCAGGAGTCCAGGTGGGGTACTGCTCCCAGGAGTCCAGGTGGTACTGCTCCCAGGAGTCCAGGTGGTACTGCTCCCCGGAGTCCAGGTGGTACTGCTCCCAGGAGTCCATGTGGTACTGCTCCCGGAGTCCAGGTGGTACTGCTCCCAGGAGTCCAGGTGGTACTGCTCCCAGGAGTCCAGGTGGTACTGCTCCCAGGAGTCCAGGTGGTACTGCTCCCAGGAGTCCAGGTGGTACTGCTCCCAGGAGTCCAGGTGGTACTGCTCCCAGGAGTCCAGGTGGTACTGCTCCCCGGAGTCCAGGTGGTACTGCTCCCCGGAGTCCAGGTGGTACTGCTCCCAGGAGTCCAGGTGGTACTGCTCCCCCAGAGTCCAGGTGGTACTGCTCCCAGGAGTCCAGGTGGTACTGCTCCCAGGAGTCCAGGTGGTACTGCTCCAGGAGTCCAGGTGGTACTGCTCCCAGGAGTCCAGGTGGTACTGCTCCCAGGAGTCCAGGTGGTACTGCTCCCAGGAGTCCAGGTGGTACTGCTCCCTCGGAGTCCAGGTGGTACTGCTCCCCCGGAGTCCAGGTGGTACTGCTCCCCCGGAGTCCAGGTGGTACTGCTCCCCCGGAGTCCAGGTGGTACTGCTCCCCCGGAGTCCAGGTGGTACTGCTCCCCGGAGTCCAGGTACAACATCTAGGCCTGGTTAAGGTAACTGATCTTTCTGATGTAAGTGCACTTGTAGACTCCACATTATATCTGTATTCATTGCCTCTAATTTAGGAATATAATCAGTTTAGGGAGTGTTAGGATAGGCAGTGCTTCAGGTTTTTATTATTTTCATTGATAATCTTTATTGAATAAAGCTTTTCTAGAATTTATGGTGTTTAGTAGAATTTCCCCCAACGGTTAATTTACACTGTTGTTGGGCTGCAGCCCCCATGCTTGAGACTAGGCTCCCTCTGCATGCCCGCAAGCATATATTTAATATCGCATATTAAATAAATGCTTGTACTTTGTACTTTGATTTAATTCCACACTTAAGGTAAATCTTATCCCTCCTTTTCTGATAACTGGGGATCTATTTTCGGGGTTATGCCTAATTGACGGTATCGTGCTTCCCCGTCAATTGGGGGAATTACCCGGTGGGTAGCAGGTGGTGGCGGCGTCTCGGAGGTTTGCAGTGAAGCATAGAAGAGTACAGTGTCCTCGGGTCGTGATATCTACACGATGGAACGTTTTAGATCTCGAGGACTGGTACTGAAGGTAACACAGCAGAACTCTGGTCTGTGGATTTACTTAATAACGACCAGTATTTTACCAGTGAGGTTAAAGGCTCGCCCCCGTTACACAGCAAACGCCAAAATAATTTTACTCAGGTAAATGTAAAGCAAAGAAACTAGGCTGAGGGAGCATGCAGAAGGCTGGATACAAAAATCCTTCATGAAACAGACGGACAAGAATCAAGAAGTTGATTTCACATCGATCCTGTCTCCTGAAGCTCACATGAAAAGGATATCATGTTCCACATAGCCAGCAACGGATCCATAATAACCAGCTTTGTGACATTTTTGTAAGAAATCATTCAGACATACCATACAGGTCTGGCCAGTACTGGACTCTGCGTCTCCAACGTGGAGTTCATATCTAGCCAAGCATAAAACGTATTTGGAGAAGGATTAAAGGTGTGCCACCAGACTGGTCCCAGTACTACAAGGTATAAGTTACATGGAAAGGAACATTGAACCTCACGTTGCATCAAGAAAAGACACAAGATTATAGGATCTGCTACTATCACATACTAAACTCTCAAGAGGACAGGATAGATAAGATAGGTAATTTAGCACGGGTGGTGCCCAACCACTTCAGCTTAACGGTAGAGCGACGGTCTCGCTTCATGCAGGTCGGTGTTCAATGCCCGACCGTCCAAGTGGTTGGGCACGATTCCTTTCGCCCCCCCCCCCGTCTCATCCCACATCCTTACCCAGACCCCTACCAAGTTCTATTTAGTCGTAATGGCTTGGTGCATTCTTCTGATAACTTCCTCCCCTAGCACGGGAGGCACAAGCACAAGGGGACACTGGTGACACACGCACAAAGGGACACTGGTGACACACGCACAAAGGGACACGGGTGACACACGCACAAAGGGACACGGGTGACACACGCACAAAGGGACACGGGTGACACACGCACAAGGGACACTGGTGACACACGCACAAAGGGACACTGGTGACACACGCACAAAGGGACACGGGTGACACACGCACAAAGGGACAGGGTGACACACGCACAAAGGGACACGGGTGCCACACGCACAAGGGGACACTGGTGACACACGCACAAAGGGACACGGGTGACACACGCACAAAGGGACACGGGTGACACACGCACAAAGGGACACGGGTGACACACGCACAAGGGGACACTGGTGGCACAAGCACAAGGGGACACGGGTGTAACACGCACAAGGGGACACGAGTGCCACACGCACAAGGGGACACGAGTGCCACACGCACAAGGGGACACGGGTGCCACACGCACAAGGGGACACGGGTGACACACGCACAAGGGGACACGGGTGACACACGCACAAGGGGACACGGGTGCCACACGCACAAGGGGACACGAGTGCCACACGCACAAGGGGACACGGGTGACACACGCACAAGGGGACACGGGTGCCACACGCACAAGGGGACACGGGTGACACACGCACAAGGGGACACGGGTGACACACGTACATGGGGACACGAGTGCCACACGCACAAGGGGACACGGGTGACACACGCACAAGGGGACACGGGTGCCACACGCACAAGGGGACACGAGTGCCACACGCACAAGGGGACACGGGTGACACACGCACAAGGGGGCACGGGTGCCACACGCACAAGGGGACACGGGTGACACACGCACAAGGGGACACGGGTGACACACGCACAAGGGGACACGAGTGCACACGCACAAGGGGACACGGGTGACACACGCACAAGGGGACACGGGTGACACAAGCACAAGGGGACACGGGTGACACACGCACAAGGGGACACGGGTGACACAAGCACAAGGGGACACAGGTGAGACACGCACAAGGGGACACAGGTGGAAACTGAGGTCCCAAATGAGCCACAGAGGCATTAGAACACTTTTTCAGTGTCATAATATTTAACACGTGGACTGCATTAGGGAGTGAGGTGGTGGAGGCAGTGATCAGACACAACTGTATATATGATGGAGCCCGACTGGATGAGGAACCTGTACACCAGTTGATCAAGACCTGAGAAGTGAGACCACAGAGCCGGAGACCAGCCCTCACAAACACAATTAGGTGAATACAACTTGCTGAGCACTGTAATGTACATGTATTATAGCCTATAGTTATATATGCATGTATTAGAAGACACAGTATTGTGCCTGCAACCCTCGGTTATATGCAGGGTTTACAAGGCGATGTAACGTCCATGTTTTACATGCCGTAATTATAAGCATGTATGAAGAAGCCTCTGTAATGTGTGTATTTCAAGCTACCGAGAAAGTACTTCTGAACTGCATGTGAATAAAAGTGTTGATGACTCGAGACGGTAAAAGGTCCAACAATGACGTTCTTACTTACATTTTATGGAACATTTTCAGCGAAATGTTGGGTGAAAATTACAGAGGAGAAAACCAACCGGCCGATCAATAGCTCATTACCATGATAATGGGGCCATTAGGAGCAAGATATGCAGACAGCGTCCCGTCTCGTGTTCACCTGTGGTAATGACTTGACAACTGGGGACCAATAAAGGCGAACAAGTGAAGCAGGTCTCGAGAAGAGCCCCGTCAAGGCCACATCTTGACTCAAAACTTCTTTACTCACAATAGAAATTTTATTCCCCCAAAGTTGAGCATGAAAAACTGAATACAGATAAGATCAACCTGCTGACGGGCCTCGTGCTCCCTCTCAAAACTCCTCAAACTTATTCTTATAATTATATTGTACTTTTAACTATACACACACACACAATTTATATATAACTATATTTATATATATATATATATATTTATATGTGTGTAAATCACGAAAAAATAAACACGGGATTAAAATGTGACAGCGTCAGACTACGGAGGAAAATTGGACTATATGCGACTGAAAAGAATAGATAAAATGCTATGCCCAAGATTACCATCTGAGTGCCGGCGGGGAAGTGGTTCAAATAGCTTCGGCTATCACTTCCTTATGTCCGGTCGTGATGGTCAAGCGGATTAAGGCGTCCTGTAAATACCAGTTGCGTTGCTCCTGGCAGTATGGGTTCAAGTCACTTCTGGGGTGTGAGTTTTCAGTCACATATAGTCCTGGGACCATTCAGGCTTGTTCGCTTTTGTGTTCCTCACGTATGCCCAAAGAATGAGGTGATTTGATAAAATGCTATGCCCAAGTTTACCATCCGAGTGCCGGCGGGGAAGTGGTTCAAATAGCTTCGGCTATCACTTCCTTATGTCAGGTCGTGATGGTCAAGCGGATTAGGGCGTCCTGTAAATACCAGTTGCATTGCTCCTGGCAGTATGGGTTCGAGTCACTTCTGGGGTGTGAGTTTTCAGTCGCATATAGTCCTGGGGACCATTCAGGCTTGTTTGCATATATTGCATATATATATATATATATATATATATATATATATATATATATAATATATATATATATATATATATATTTATATATATATTAGTATATTTTGGTAGCAGTCTTTCTTGTAGACATAATAGCAGTCTTGTAGACAATGTTGTTGAATATGAACGAAAGGGTAAGATTAATAACTATAACACGAATCTTCTCAATATTTTTTAACGTTTTCTTCACTGTCGAGGGTAATTGAAAAGTTAACTCTCCAAATTCCTTTTTTACATTTTGGTCTGACGCCTAGAAGTGTTTCGTAAGTCTTCTTACATTTTCAAAGACTTGGTTTACACATAACGTACATCATGCTTTTTATTGTTTTGGGTGAAGTGATATGACACAAATGTTTTTGGGTGAGGTGGGTATTAATTGGGTATGAAAGGCATAAGAATGAAAGTAACTGCAGAAGTGTTGTTCTCCCTTACTTTCTGTTTGGGCGGCAGTTATATTGGGATTAGGAACATTCCTATGTTGTTTTTAGTGTAGACTGCAGTGTGGAAGACACCGTTCCTTTCCGTGACTGTTAATCTAGAAAGGCGCAGCTTCCCATCATTCTCCATCTCGTAAGTGAAAACTTAACACATAATTCTGCTCGAATGCCTCCTTATGCTGTTGCAGACGTCTGCCATCGGGTACCTGCATAAAAATGTCGTCAACATACCTGCAGTATATGGCGGGCTTCACGTCCATGTCAACTAAGACCCTCTGCTCTATTGTTACCATTTAAAAGTTCGCAAAACAGGACACCTAGGGGAGAACCCATGGCGAGCCCATTTACTTGCTTATACATGTGACCATCTGAACTCAAGAAGGGTGCCTCTTTAGTGTAGGGCTTGGAGTAGCTTTCTTAGCATGTTTTCTGGTATATCAAGAGGAGTACAAGCCGATCACGATACATTCTGTATACTATCATCACGATTTTTCATCCACAGGTAAGTTGGTAAAACAGTGACTCTTCATCAAAGAGGCTCTAATCCCTGTGGCCTGTGCTCCTACAGTAAGTCAACGAATTCATTTGGAAACTTCAGGCAGAAAGCACAAAGTAAGTACATAGTCAGCAAGCAAGTTGAGTCACTTAGCCAGTCTGTATGTAGGTGTGGGTTCTGGCTGATGACTGGCCGAAGTGGGTTTCCAGGCTTGTGGGTCTTGACATTCCCATACGCATAACCAGGTTCGTATTCCCAAAACCTTTGGCAGGTGGAGTCAGGATTTCTTGGCGTTCACAGTTTCGATCAATCTGTTACCTGCGTTTTCAATTCGGCTGTAGTGTCCTCGTTACCCTTTGGAATTAGTTTGGTCGGAGAGTATGAGGTTCATTTTGTCAGATATTCGTCTTTTTTTTAAGAAAACGTATATTGGCGACTTGTCATCTCTCCTGAATCTCCTTGTTCTAACGAAGGCTGTTAGGCCGCTTTGAGCTCGGGGGACAGTATTGTGCTTCTGTAGTTACCTCGAATCATCCCTCCTTCTGCAATAAGTTCCGTTTGCAAGGTGTCTTTAGTGGTAACCTTCTTTTTGTCAGTCTAACGCTATCTCTCTGACTGTCTGGCGCTTGCTCTCTCTCTCTCTCTCTCTATCTCTCTCTCTCTCTCTCTCTCTTATCTCTATCTCTCTCTCTCTCTTCTCTCTCTCTTCGCTCTCTCTCTCTCTCTCTCTCTCTCTCTCTCTCTCTCTCTCTCTCTCACTCTCTCTCTCTCTCTCTCTCTCTCTCTCTTTCTCTTCTCTCTCTCTCCTCTTACTCTTTTGCGCTTTGTTACTATTCCACTCTCTCTTTCTCCCTTCTCCCTGCCGTAATTTTCTCCTCAACAGTTTTACGCCTCAGAATGGAAACAGAGTGGAACTCTTCCCCGAGGAATGGCCCAGTCAGTCGCAGTGACCGGCTCCACCTTACCCACACAACTACACATTTTCCATCCCCTAGCAAGGGTGTGGTGAGTGGGTGTGTGGTAGTGGGTGTGTGGTAGTGGGTGTGTGGTAGTGGGTGTGTGGTAGGGGTGTCGTGAGTGTACTCACCTAGTTGCGCTTGCAGGGGTTGAGCTCTTGGCTCTTTGGTCCCGCCTCTCAACCGACAATCAACAGGTGTACAGTTTCCTGAGCCTATTGGGCTCTATCATATCTACACTTGAAACTGTGTATGGAGTCAGCCTCCACCACATCACTACCTAATGCATTCCATTTGTTAACTAGTGTCCGTGTAGTGTATGGTGTCGTAGTGTCAGTGTAGTGTATGGTGTCGTAGCATCAGTGTAGTGTATGGTGTCATAGCGTCAGTGTAGTGTATGGTGGCGTAGTGTCAGTGTAGTGTATGGTGCCGTAGTGTCAGTGTAGTGTATGGTGTCGCAGCATCAGTGTAGTGTATGGTGTCGTAGCGTCAGTGTAGTGTATGGTGTCATAGCGTCAGTGTAGTGTATGGTGTCGTAGCATCAGTGTAGTGTATGGTGTCGTAGTGTCAGTGTAGTGTATGGTGTCGTAGCATCAGTGTAGTGTATGGTGTCGTAGTGTCAGTGTAGTGTATGGTGTCGTAGCGTCAGTGTAGTGTACGGTGTCGTAGCATCAGTGTAGTGTATGGTGTCGTAGCGTCAGTGTAGTGTATGGTGTCGTAGCGTCAGTGTAGTGTATGGTGTCGTAGCGTCAGTGTAGTGTATGGTGTCGTAGCGTCAGTGTAGTGTATGGTGTCGTAGTGTCAGTGTAGTGTATGGTGTCGTAGCGTCAGTGTAGTGTATGGTGTCGTAGCGTCAGGGTAGTGTATGGTGTCGTAGTGTCAGTGTAGTGTATGGTGTCGTAGCGTCAGTGTAGTGTATGGTGTCGTAGTGTCAGTGTAGTGTATGGTGTCGTAGCGTCAGTGTAGTGTATGGTGTCGTAGTGTCAGTGTAGTGTATGGTGCCGTAGCGTCAGTGTAGTGTATGGTGTCGTAGCGTCAGTGCAGTGTATGGTGTCATAGCGTCAGTGTAGTGTATGGTGCCGTAGTGTCAGTGTAGTGTATGGTGTCGTAGCGTCAATGTAGTGTATGGTGTTGTAGCGTCAGTGCAGTGTATGGTGTCGCAGTGTCAGTGTAGTGTATGGTGTCGTAGTGTCAGTGTAGTGTATGGTGTCATAGCGTCAGTGTAGTGTATGGTGTCGTAGTGTCAGTGTAGTGTATGGTGTCGTAGTGTCAGTGTAGTGTATGGTGACATAGCGTCAGTGTAGTGTATCGTGCCGTAGTGTCAGTGTAGTGTATGGTGTCGTAGTTTGATTGTAGTGTATGGTGTCGTAGTGTCAGTGTAGTGTATGGTGCCGTAGTGTCAGTGTAGTGTATGGTGTCGTAGTTTGATTGTAGTGTATGGTGTCGTAGTTTCAGTATAGTGTATGGTGTCGTAGCATCAGTGTAGTGTATAGTGTCGTAGCGTCAATGTAGTGTATGGTGTCGTAGAGTCAATGTAGTGTATGGTGTCGTAGCGTCAATGTAGTGTATGGTGTCGTAGCGTCAGTATAGTGTATGGTGTCGTAGCATCAGTGTAGTGTATAGTGTCGTAGCGTCAATGTAGTGTATGGTGTCGTAGCGTCAATGTAGTGTATGGTGTCGTAGCGTCAGTGTAGTGTATGGTGTCGTAGCATTAGTGTAGTGTATAGTGTCGCAGCAAGTAGACTTGTTAATGTGTTCACCTAGCTGTATTCACCTAGTTGTGCTTGCGGGGGTTGAGCTCTGACTCTTTGGTCCCGCCTCTCAACCGTCAATCAACTGGTGTACAGTTTCCTGAGCATACTGGGCTCTATCATATCTACACTTGAAACTGTGTATGGAGTCAGCCTCCACCACATCGCTTCCTAACGCATTCCATTTGTCAACCACTCTGACACTAAAAAAAGTTCTTCTAATATCTCTGTGGCTCATTTGGGCACTCAGTTTCCACCTGTGTCCCTTAGTGCGTGTGACCCTTGTGTTAAATAGCCTGTCTCTATCAACCCTGTCGATTCCCTTGAGAATCTTGAATGTGGTGATCATGTCCCCCCTAACTCTTCTGTGGGTGAAGCCTGTGTGTGGGTGAAGGTGATGACCTGTGTCTGGGTGAAGGTGATGACCTGTGTCTGGGTGAAGGTGATGACTTGTGTGTGTGTGGGTGAAGGTGATGACCTGTGTGTGGGTGAAGGTGATGACCTGTGTCTGGATGAAGGTGATGACCTGTGTCTGGGTGAAAGTGATGACCTGTGTCTGGGTGAAGGTGATGACCTGTGTGTGGGTGAAGGTGATGACCTGTGTTGTGTGGGTGAAGGTGATGACCTGTGTGAGTGTGGGTGAAGGTGATGACCTGTGTGTGTGTGGGTGAAGGTGATGACCTGTGTGTGTGTGGGTGAAGGTGATGACCTGTGTGTGTGTGGGGTGAAGGTGATGACCTGTGTGTGTGGGTGAAGGTGATGACCTGTGTGTGTGTGGGTGAAGGTGAAGACCTGTGTGTGGGTGACGGTGATGACCTGTCTGTGGGTGAAGGTAATGACCTGTGTGTGTGGGTGAAGGTGATGACCTGTGTGTGGGTGAAGGTGATGACCTGTGTGTGTGTGGGTGAAGGTGAAGACCTGTGTGTGTGTGGTGGGTGAAGGTGATGACCTGTGTGTGTGTGGATGAAGGTGAGGACCTGTGTGTGTGTGGGTGAAGGTGAGGACCTGTGTGTGTGTGGGTGAAGGTGATGACCTGTACTCACCTAGTT
>WNGS01030135.1:0-10172 GCA_020271785.1 Procambarus virginalis
CTTATGTGAATTGCTTCAAGAATTTGTAATCTTCTTGCAGGAAGATTACAAATTCTTGAAGCAATTCACATAAGAACAGAACACCTACCATGAACACCCAAATCACGGAACTATTACTCTTCCCACAATGAGAGTAAGGACAAGACCAGAACATAACGATGCCAACACAGAAGACAATGTTCAACATAACAGGCCATTACACTGGATTAATCTTTGTATGTAGATGCCAGCTGCCTCGTATGGGCCAATAGGCCTTCTGCGGTTACCTCTATGTTTCACCCCATTTACCCCCTATGTATCCCCTATGTATCCCCTATGTTTTCACCTTTATTGTTTTATCACCTGACCCAGTGCGGGTATATAATCAACCACATTGTAACATTTCCTCACTTGAAAATGAACCATGGAGGTTCGAAACGTCGTGCAAATTGTTTAAATAAGTGTAATACATTCTATAGTAATCCACATCTTTTCTTCACCCAGAAATTACGAAAATGAGTTTTGGAGAACTCCTGTTCAGCTAAGCCCTGATGCTAGAAAATAGTTAGAGGGATAGAAGCCCTAAATCAGAAAGATAGTAAATACAGAATATGCGGTCATATTCAATGAGATATATATATATATATATATATATATATATATATATATATATATATATATATATATATATATATATATATATATATAGAAAACAGTTGGCAAGACAATACTTAACATAATATGACTATCATGATTATGAAAAGATTTAAAATGTCTTTCCTTAGTTTTCACATAAATGGAAAGACTGACCGACTCGGAGAGGAAATTATTGTCTGTCTCACGGAGCTTTTATTTTTTTTTAAATGTATTGAAATAAGAAGCAGTTGTGTGGGCCACGGTGTGTACCCAGATAGTAAGGTGAACCCTTAACTGGTAGAGGCACATTTATATAATTTTAAACCACCAATAGCGAACTCTTAATTACTCCATAATATTAGGCCGGTCGGTAGAGTTCTTCTCTTGTGAGTTGAGCCGACTACTGGAGAAGAGCGGCATTCCTGGCCCTGGTCACAGTCACGTACATGGCACAGATGAGGATGCCACAGCTAGTGAAGGACAACAAGAATCCGACGAAGTTGATGACACGCGGATGGAAGGTGGTGTTGGGGCTGGTCTTCTTGTGCCAGGCGATCGACGGTAGTCTGCCCACAGCCTGGCCCAGGAGAGGAGGATATTGTGGTCATGAAACTTGTCAGAGGATGGAATGTTGCTGCGATATGACACACACACACACACACACACACACACACACACACACACACACACACACACACACACACACACACACACAGATATGATAGAGCCCAATAGGCTCAGGAACCTAAACACCTGTTGATTGACGGTTGAGAGGCGGGACCAAAGAGCCAGAGCTCAACCCCCGCAAGCACAACTAGGTGAGAACACACACACACACACACACACACACACACACACACACACACACACACACACACACACACGCACACGCACACGCACACACGCACGCACGCACGCAGACAATAAGTCACACTAACGCGGCTGAAAATTGAACACCCGACTCCACACATCAGAAAATAAAAGAAGTGGCGTTTCGGTCACCTCACTGGGACATTGGTACACATTTGGTTCCATAGCATCTGAGACCCTTGGTGTCTGTAGCAAAGGTGCTATATGAGCTTTCTCTAATAATTAATTGGGCTCTAGGCTCATTGACACTACCACACAGAGACCGAAAGGCTATCAGTTTCCTGTTTCAGCACTTCAATGTGGCGAACCAGAGGGCAAATACCTGTTGTGTCTTCACTTCCTGCCCGGAAGCTGAAAAGCTCCGACACATTCACAACTCTTAACCTTTCATTATATTCACCAACATGCAACTTGTAAATTGTAAATATGTCAAATAAAGCCAAATAAAAACAAAAGGGTGGGAAAACAAAAGAACATGGAACCTGCATTGATGGGGACCTAAATATTCCCTCCAATGCCTTGCATGTACATGTTCCAAGGCAATGTGTCCCCTTTTTAACAAGTGTTCGTAACCCCAGAGTAATGTAATGATCCCGAACCGTACTTTTAGTGTTATTTTAGTTATATCTACAAGAGTTCTTACATTATTGTACAGACACTAGCATGCATAGCGTTTCGGGCAAGTCCTTAATCTTGTTGACCAAACCGCACACTAGAAAGTGAAGAAACGACGACGTTAATCCTTAATCCTAATTTCCCCTGGAATACGACCCGCCAAAGCGTTTAACAACCAGGTACCCATTCACTGCTGGGTGAACAGGCGTACAGATAAGGATTGGCGCCCAGTCAATCCTCCCCGACCACGATACAAACCCAGGCCAAATCGCTCGCGAAGCGTCTGGCGAGTGTTTTACCACTGCGCCACGGAGACTAAGTACTGATAATACAGTACTAATAATAATATAACTCATTTTTATTTAATAAGATATACATATGAACGTGTTAGAAGGGATGCTTATTTGTTACGTGAAGACGCACATTTATTAAATACGCAAAGCGTTTCGACCACAACTTAAGATAATTCAGACAAATTCTTGGTATTAGCATGCAACAGTTTATACTGCTGAAGTAACTACCACCTTGAGGGTTATCAGGCTGGCAAAGGCCAATATTCAGTTAAAATGTTAAATAATTCATGTAGCAGCCTTAAGATAGCAAGACAGCCTTGTCACCCCTAAATACAAATTTTCCTCACATTGGATTGATAGAAAACGAGCATATTATGGTTATCTAGTAAAAATCTTTACTACGCTCAAATTGCTGGTGGTAAGAATGCCATTATCATCCCTATAATACATTTAAACTAATGGAATTATTTGTACGAATAGTCTTAAAAAACTGAGTATTTAAGAATAGTCTTAATCCTTCAATACGCTAAATAAATACTTCCATTCTACCATCTTCAAGACCAAGACGGAACATCCAGTATACTGCCCCAGTCGTAACATAGGAACTAAGGAGGTTGAACAAGCCCTATTGGTCCATGTGACGTCTTACCTCGATGATTGACAAAGATTAAACCACCCAAGAGGTGGCACGGGCATGAATAGCCCGTAAACGGTTCTCCCTGATAAGCTGCCTTCTTATACTGTAGATGCATATAGAGATAATTTGGAGTTCTTCTTGCTAATTAGCCTGTCCGACTAAGGGAGAAGTGAGAGACTGGGCTTGGGAGAAGTCAGTGATTGGGAAATGGACAGACGAGTATCTTAGGAAGGGTTAAACCTATTACTGGGATGGAGACAGGCGAGTGACTAGGGCAAGGAGACGGTACTGTCTGGTGTTGGGAGAGGCGAGTACCCTCAACGCGGACCGAGTGACTGAAGATGGAAGAGGCGGATTGTTGTTGTTGTTATAGATTCAGCTACTCTGAACAAGCTCCAAGTAGCACGGGCTATGGTGAGCCCGTAACTTACCTGGCACAGGAGCGGGGAAAGTAGAACGGACTACTGTGAGCCCGTAACTTACCTGGCACAGGAGCGGGGAAAGTAGAACGGACTACTGTGAGCCCGTAGCTAGTGGACTTATACCTGGCACAAGAGCGGTGTGTGATGAGAAGACACGGATCCAGAGCCCAATTTTGAGCTTTCCACGTCACACCAAGACACTGATACGGTACCTTGGGATTGTCCATGTGAGCCAGGTCCTGACGGTGCTTGCCGGGATGGTGGTGGTCGACGAGGTACTGGTGCTCGCCAGGCTGGTGGCGGAGGCTGTGCTGCTGCTGCTGCTGCTGCTGCTGCTGCTGCTGCTGCTGCTTGTGAACACACAGCACCGCCACATGCACCACGAATATGAGTGTAAGCACCGACACGTTGCCAAACATCCACACGTCGACCAGCTTGGGCTCCGCCGACGGTGGTAAGGTGGTGCTAATCTGGGGTTGTGGTGAGAGAAGTCTTACTTAATTGAAACAGGGCTACAAACTGTTAGTAGGGAGTTTAGTTGTAGTTATTGAGGAAGGTGGTTGTGAGAGTAGATGTGACTTGTGAAAGGTTTATTCTGGTTAATGAGGGATAACCCCATCTAGTGGGAAGGATAGCTGTAGTATCGCAGTTATTGATCTATTAGTATACAGAAGTGTTATTAATACACATGGGAGTCTATTAATACACATGGGAGTCTATTAATACACATGGGAGTCTATTAATACACATGGGAGTCTATTAATACACGTGGGAGTCTATAATTACACATGATAATCTGTTAATATACATAAGAGGCTATTAGTTCACACGAGTTTATTATTACACATAAATAATACACACTTGAAGGAGGGGGGACTGAGACAAACCTAAGGTAGAAGAAAACACACCTGAAGGTGGAAGGGCGACCACCTGGAACAGGGAAAAGGCCACACACCTGTAGGAGGGGAAAGGACACACACACACACCTGTAGAAGCGGGAACGGTTACACACCTGGATGAAGAAGGCGGCCTTGACGATGAGGCAGGAGAGGGTGGCGGTGCTGCGGTTGCTAAAGTCCTCTGTGGGGAAGGCGTGGGTGAGGAACCCGATGGTCTCCAAGACGATGCAGGGCAAGATGGTGTTGAAGATGTAGGCCCCATACTTCCTGGCCAGCTTCACCACCACCACGGCCTGCATCACACACGCCCCAGTCACTATACTGACACTATTACACCGTCACCACACTCACGGTCACAATACAGTCACTACTACCACGACCTGCCCCAAACCTGGAGACACTATACTCACTACAAGGGCTGCAGTCTCCACCACCCCCCCTTCCCCCCACCTTTGTTATGATTGAAACACTGATGACGTTCGAACATTTCTCGAACAGTGCTTCGCTGATGGTCTCTGCTCGAATCGCAACGCTGTAATTATTTCACCCACGGACTTCATATATAAATAATCGCTACCAGAACCTCAACCTGGCAGCTGGGCTGGAGAGGCAGATGACTTAACATCCTAAACCTAGTTAAATGACCTTCACTGTTAACAAGGGAAAATGATCTAAGTGTTAGACTACCCTATAGTGAGTGTGGGAAAAGATTAACGAGGTACTGACGGTGTCGTGGTGCTGATCAGGGACGCTGACGGAGAGGTGGACAACATCGAAGAGCGTCAGGAGGAAGTGGTTGCTGACTGCCGCCTCCACCTGGCTCGTATTCCACCTCACGTCGTCCACACGATGACTCCTCAACCTCAGTGGTATCCGGCACACCTGCAATTCAAGAGAGGAGTCATTACACACCTGTAATCCAAGGGGACACTTGTTTTTTACACATGTGTGTAAAGCGTTGGAATTTACACGTCCCCTTACACATTTGTAAATCTTGAAGGAGAGGATTATGAGTAATTGATAATGATGGCCAAGAAAGTTTAGGAAGATACATGTAGCTCCTTACTACTGCGGAGGAATACGTCTCAGCAAGAGTTAAGAGAACATCTCTTTGGGAGTCGCAATTTCCCCCCCTAGTTATGTCTCCTTGTAATATGCCTCACTCTAATAACGTGCGCGTGAAGAGAACGGGTGTAGAGAGGGGCACACTTACCTGGATGTCGAAAGGGTAGAAGAAAAGGTCCATATTGCACAGGAAGACGACCATCTCTGCCCGGCTCACGCGTAGCTCAGTCTCCTCCCCGTGAAACATCCTCGCTGTGGGAGGCGGGAGATGTGTCACTACCTGGGAGTATATTGTGTACCTGGGAGCATAGTAGTGTACCTGGGAGCATAGTAGTGTACCTGGGAGCATAGTAGTGTACCTGGGAGCATAGTAGTGTACCTGGGAGCATAGTAGTGTACCTGGGAGCATAGTAGTGTACCTGGGAGCATAGTAGTGTACCTGGGAGCATAGTAGTCTACCTGGGAGCATAGTAGTGTACCTGGGAGCATAGTAGTGTACCTGGGAGCATAGTAGTGTACCTGGGAGCATAGTAGTGTACCTGGGAGCAGAGAAGGGACGCAAGGACATTGTGAGGAGGGAGAGAGTCAATTTCTGGATCGTCATGATAGTCTAGAACTGGAAATTATAACCATGGTTAATTTTCTAGAACCCCAATGTGTACTTTATTGAAGTGACACGTGTCTATGATAAAACTTTAAGCCATCTTTCAAGGAATAAACCTGGAATTGCATTAATTTTAAAGTAAACAATATGGAATGTGTTTTGTCTCCACGAAGGGAGGCATTTACGAACACAAATGTGATTAAGTAACTCAGCACAAACAATGATACGAAATAACAGCCAGACACAACTAGTGAGGTAAACTAAAGGAGAGGAAAGTCTTTCAGTTGATTTATTCCAATATATAACAATAGGCTAATGTCAGTACACTAAGGAACATCATCTTTGTGAGGTTCAAGAGCTGCTTCACACATACAACTACTGGCATTTACTATTGCATTTACAGAAAGTTATTCAACATTAAATTCTACGAGTAATGATTAATGTTTAAATGCTTTTATGGAGCAAGATAACTGGTGAAATAAACATTTAAATGATTGATATACAAACACTAGTCAAAGAGTTGATTTGAGTCAGAACTATGGGATCTGCTAGCGGAACACGAGAGTCTCACCTTCATAGCTGTAGAGGACAGTGTCGTAGCCTCGACTCCGGGCCGTGGCCTCTACATCTCTGGAGTCGTTGGAGAAGTCGAACTTGTCTTTGTCGTCTGAAACAGCCGTATCCATCTTGACGCTTGGCAGCCAGAGATCCTTTAACGTGTTCTCCGGCAGGCGTACAGGTACGTCCATCTTGAGGAACTTGAAGAGAACCCGCTTGTCTCGCCAAGTAAGATCTAGCCTCAGACATAACTCTATCAGATTGTTTGTAAGATCCACTAATTTGACTTGTTCGAGTGTGACCTTGAGACTCACCGAGGCCTTAGAGCTGCTGCCTTGAGTGGGAGAAAACTTCTTGCTATAGAATGAAGGGAAAGACACTGTGTCATTGCAGAAAAGTTCATCAGCAGCATCTTGACAGTTGTTGACAAAATCACATACGAGTCTGAGGTCAATACAGTCGCCGTTTGAGCAAGTAAACTGGTTCTTCTGGCAAGCCGTCAAGGTCATAGTAATTACTTTATTATTTCCATCTAACTCATAAGATCTCTGCCACTGGTGCCGCCCTATTAGCTGCCTGTTACTGTATACTTTACGTTCAAACAGAATATTTCTGTTCTGTACATTTTCCACGTATATTGTATTGTTTCTGTAAACAAGTCGGTAGCTAGTGAGGCTCTCAAATACTCCCGGAGTGTCGTAAAGAGCGAAGAATAAGTTATCTTCCTCAAAACCGAGTAACTTTAAACTGTGGTTCTTTGGAATTTCACAAAATGCATAAGCAATCGTTTGACAGTCAACGTACTCCACTGAGAGCGGGTCTTGGCGCAGTCGTAGCAGAGAACATGTTGTATCTTCGTTGTGAGGCCTTACACTGGACTGTGCCCACACGTTGTCTATATGAACAGAGATATTCCCTATGTACTCCAGAAGATCTTTAGAGAGTTCGTTACCTTTCTCCTTGGTGTATTCCAGTTGCTGCACTCCCAACTTTCTGCAGAATTCCTTCGCGTCATCAAAATTAGTCTTCTCTTTGCAGTAGATGTAACTTGCATGTTTAGTTTTAGAAACGAGCTCCTTTATGTCTAAAGTATCGAAGGTCACTCCCACGGCCACGCCTTGGTGATGTTCGTCCTCTATGAGAGACTTACCAACAACAACAGATTCCTTGGGAGCTTGGCTCCCCGCGGCTAATTCCTTCACCTCAACATCGCTGAGAACCTCGTCGTACAAGACAACATCTGCCAGAAAGCCTGAGAAGGGCAAGGCGTTCCGCAGGGTCCCTCCGACGACGACCTCGGCGAGTTCCGCTGCGTTCGTCACGTTGCTCTCGATGGTGCAGTGGAGGGAGGTGGTGAGGACGTGGCCCTCGAGGTAGACCTTGAGGGAGGGCGTCAGCACCACACACAGGTGCTGCCACTCTCGCACCCTCAGCGACACCTCCAACCTCAGGATACAGTTCGTCATACGGATGCGAATCTTTCCGTTGGACACTGTAAACATTACTGTTGTATAGGGCTAAACACAATGTACTACAACGGTGACACAAACTTGAAAAACAATCACTTGGTCTTAACAAATGACTATCATTTGCAAACTTTCTACACAATTGTAAATTATTTCAATCTAATTTATAGGTATAAATTAACAATATTATTCTTATAAATTGTATTTTATATAAGTTTAAAATAATAGAAAAGTTTAAAAATATATGTGCCAGGTTCGGGGACTGTTCTACGAAATTGACCAAAATGTTACATTCACTGCAGCTATAAGTGTAGTGCGTGTGTATATACAAAGTTGGTGGCCGTCTGTGTATTGTATATTTATTATATTTCTTAAACATTCTCACAATAATTAAGTAAGAGAAGCTTACTTCTCCTTTAGTAGTGTTTACCCCATTACACCTATAAATAATTTATCTAAACTTTTCTGTGCTTTGCCCCAAACGCTTCGCGTAGTAGTGGATTCTTATATTTGTGCAGCGCCTGTACTTACTGTTACATAGATGGTGATACATAGTCTCCCCGGCTTGGTGCTGCCTTTTGATAATTACTTGTACCTACAATTGTCTCCTCATCCTGTGTTCTCTGTACGCACGCTCTTATGAATAAAATTAAAATTAAAATATATATATATATATATATATATATATATATATATATATATTATATATATATATATATATATATATATATATATATATATATAAATCTTGACCCTTGAAGGATTCGAACCCGGTCAACCAGGGTCTCCATGCCCCCGGCAGTCCAGTGGTGCAACCACTCAGCCAGTGATTGTCAGAAATAATATTAGGAAGTGATGAGACCTGCCTACACCCAACACCAACAACACTTGCGGTACTATGTTGTTCCTGGTGACCTCGCTATGCACGAGGTCACCAATTCCCTTGTGGAGTACCTGGACACCGAACACCGCCCCATCAACCTGACATCATGACTGGTCGTTCTCACGATCTGTCGCCGTAAACAATGCAACTATTTTCCCTACCCTGATCAACCAGGCTGTGATTCATACGTTAGGCTGCAAGCAGCCGCGTCTAACATCCTGGTTGACCAGTCCAGCAACGAGGAGGCCTGGTCGACGACTGGGCCGCGGGGACGCTAAGCCCCGGAAACACCTCAGGGTAACCAGAAACATTCGAGCTTATAGAACCCACCTAATCTATCCAGGTCCATCCTCAGGAAATGTAAATATTATGATGCTTAAGCACTTCAGCTGAGACTTCACACCACAAGAACACGAGGCGCTGGGACCTACTTCCTGGGGACATGCAGGATATACAGCTGCCACTTACTGAGAAAAGAAACCGCTATATCTTTTAAGTTTTCTTCACAGTGAAAACTCAAGTCACCGTCAAAAATATCCGAGCGCTTACCAGCAGGTCAGCTGGCCGCCGGTAAGTAATTAAGTACTTACTCAAGTACTTCAGTACTTTCAAGTCCATCAACCCCATCAACCCCGCCAGGACTCACACGTGAGGTGGGCGTATCGTTGGTGCTTCAAGTCGCCGAAGTACAGGAGATTGTTGTCTCTATTGAAGCGGTGAGGTTTGACCCACAGACATGCGGTGAGCGGCCACAACCCCATCTGGAGGCGGAAGGTCAAACTGGGTGACCCGGGTGACCCCAGCCTCACCTCGCCAGTTGACGCGACGTCCAACAGGGTCACCAGGCCCTCTGGTAGTGGTGTGTGACCTACTTGATCACCTGGTAAAGATATCCGTGCTGTTGATTCATCGGGAGGAGATAATGTTGAATCTACAGATGCTGCAATTTCTTGCACTGATGCTATTAAAGACATGGATGACATTGCAGGCATTGATGCTAATGCTGACATTGATGCTACTTCAGCTTGTGTTGACAAAGCTGATGGGACGCCTCTCTTTTTGGTGATGCTGTTGAAGACTCGAAGCTTTTGATGTCGAAGTTCCTATTGAGGTCCTCTGTGCTGGTGGAGAGACACTGCAAGTGAGGCTGGTGGAGATGGCACTGAAGTGGTGCAGTGGAGATGGCACTGTTATGAGGCTGGTGGAGATGGCACTGTCCCTGGTGGTGGCCGTGCTGTCGTTCCA
>WNGS01030139.1:0-11817 GCA_020271785.1 Procambarus virginalis
CGGTGTTGCCACGCGTCCCCCAGAGCTCCCTACCCAAGGACTAGGGGTAGTAAGGAACGAGCTCTCTCGGTGGTACTCGCCGTTGGGGACGTGCCTGAAGAGCTGTGTCGCCGCCCTGTCGTGTGGCTCCTCGCCCTTGACCGTGGGCGGCGCGCAGGGGGGGGGGGGAGGCTGTGCGAGTAGGCCTGTTCGTGAGGGCGTCCGTGTTGTCCGCTCCGCCAGGGTTCGAAATCTTCTGTCATCTCGATTCGGAGGGGGGGCTCCGAGCCTGAGCAATGAGCGTCCGCAGCGTTGCCCAGTCGGCGGCCGAAAGATGTGTGGGGTGGTCGGCCGCGTCCCCCGTGGCCATTCTTTTGGGCGTGCATCGTGGATGTGGTCGGCGTCCGAGTCAGAGCCTCCCGAAGAGGCGTCCGTGGAGGAGGCGATGCGGGCGGGTTTCACCCTTGCCCTAGGCGGTTGCGTCCTAGCACCCTTCGTCGCTGCCCTCTTCTTGACGCTGCCCTTGTCCTCTTCTTCGCCGTGGGGTGGGTGGGCCGGCATCTCCGTACTGCGGATAGGGGAAAATTAAGTGGGCGGCCAGAGCAGGACAGGAAAGGAAACAAGGCTAGGCATGTAAACAAGGTAATAAATAGCGTGTAAGCAAGCATGGCAAAAAAAAAAAAAAAAAAAAAAAAAAAAAAAAAAAAAAAAAAAACGAAGTGTAACAGTAAAACGAAATAAGGACATAAGTAAACTTAACAAGAATATGAATAGACAGAGCGAAAAGTAGGCAATAACCCAGAACCAGAGATAAGTAAATAAATAAATGTAAATAAATAAAGTAAGTAAACTCGGGAAACTAAAAATAAATTTATAAACCTTAATTAGTTAGTTAACTTTTAAAATAAACAAACATAATCAGACAATAATTAATAAAGAACTAAAAGATAAGAAAGTAAACTAAAATTAAAAGCCAGTACATAAACTAAAATAAAAAGGACGAGGGCATAACCAGTAAGTAGATTAAAACGTATGAACGGAATGATAAATAAACGCATAAGTGTGTAGCAAGCAGAAGTATAGGCAAAAGGAAATTAAATAAAGTAAGTAACGAAGTGTAACAGTAAAACGGGGTAAGGACATAGAAACTTAACCAAAGTAAGAGTAGACGGGGGGAAAAGCGAAAAAAGTAGGCAATAGCACAGAACCAGAAATAAGTAAAATAAAGTGTAAATAAAATAAAGTAAATAAACTCGGGAAATTAAAAAAATTATAAATAAACCTTAATTAGTTAAAACTTCAAAAAACAAAACAAAAATAGACATTAATTAAGTAAAGAACTAAAATAAATGTAGTAAATAAACTAAAGTTAAAAGCCCGGACATAAGAAAACTAATAATAAATAAGGATAAGGGCATAAGAAGTAAATAGAATAAAATGTTAAGACAGAATGATAAATAAATAAACACAGAAGAGGGTAGCGGACGAGCAGAAATAAAGGCAAAAGTAAATTAAATAAAGGAAATGAATAACGAAGTGTAACAGTAAAATGGAATAAGGACAAAGTAAACTTAACGAAAGTAAGAATAGACGGGGAAAACGAAAATTGTAGGCAAACACGGAACCAGAAAAAGAAATAAAATAAATAATGTGTAAATAAAATACAGTAAATAAACTCGGGAAACTAATATAAACTTATAAATAAACCTTAATTAGTTAAAACATCAAAATAAACATAAAATTAGACAAAAGTAATAAAGAACTAAAATAAATAAGTAACTAAACTAAATTAAAAGCCAGGACAAAGGAAACTAATAATAAAAAGGATAAGGGCATAAGAAGTAAGAGAATAAGAATGTAAAACGGAATGAAAATAAATAAACGCATAAGCGGGGAGTGGACGAGCCGAAAGAAAGGCAAAAAAAATAAAGTAATAAGTAGCGAGGTGACAGCAAAACGGAATAAGGACATAAGTAAACTTAAAATTACTGAATAGCCGGGGAAACCGAAAATGAGGCATTAACACAGAACCTGAAATAAGTAAATAAACATAATGTGACACAAATAAAGAAAATAAACTGGGAAACTAAATAAATTTAACTAAACCTTAACTAGTACAAACTTTAAATTAGACAAAACATAATTAAACGAAATTAAGTAAAGAGCGAAAGATAAGCAATTAAAATTAAAAACCTGTACGTAAGAAAACTAATAATAAAATAAGGATAAGGGCATAAGAAGCAAGTAGAATAATAAATGTACAACGGAAGGAATAAATAAAAGCAAAAGTGGGTAGCGGACGAGCAGAAATAAAGGCATAAGGAAATTAAATAAAGTAATTAAATAATGAAGAGTAACAGTAAACAGAAAAAGGACATAAGTAAACTTGACAAATAATGAATAGGCGGAGAAAGCGAAAAGTGTAGGCATTAACACGGAACGAGAAATAAGAAAATTAACTAATGCGTAAAATTAAATAGTAAATAAACTCTGGAAACTAAAATAAATTTATAGAAAACATTAATTAATTAATAAACTTTAAAACAAATTAAACATTAATTAAATAAAGAACTAAAATTAAAATAAAGTAAATAAACTAAATGTAAAGCCAGGACATAAGTACCCTATAAGAGAATGAAAGGCAGAGACAGCGAAAAAAAAAAGGGGGGGGAAGGCAGTAACACAGAATAAGTAGGCAAGTAAAAAAAGAAATTGAGATAAAATACAGAAGAAAATAAAATTAAAATTAATAAGTCATAAGCTGGGAGACTGAAATGTAGTAAAGGAAACGAATAAACGTAAAACTAACGGAAGAATGTGTAACAAACAGAATAAGGGCATAAGAAACTGAAATAACCATTGACAAAACAGGAGAAACGAATAATTGGGGGCAGGAACCGAAAGAGGGCATGAGTAAGATAAAATGCATAAAGCGGGGGGGAAGTAAATAAAGAATAATAGGAGCAGTACAACAGAGAAAAGTCACGATAAGGAAAACAATTACAAGTAACAAAATACGAAACGTAGCCATAAGTGAAAACTGAGAGCAGGCCAAGACAAATGAGGGCACTGAAATAAAATAAACAAAAGACGAATAAATGGAAAATAGACAAACGCAAAAATGTGGAACAGTAACTGAATAAGGGCAATAAACATAATGTGACAAATAGAACAAAGAAATAAATAAAAGGGGCAAGAAAAAAGCCGCAGGGGAAAGACAAATAAAGTAAGGGGAAAGGTAAAGTCACCAACACCTGAAGAGGGAGCGAGAGCGGACCCCAGGCAACGAAAAGACACAATACTTCCTTCAGAACGGACGTAGGGAATGCACAAACGAACGTCCTCTCCTCCGGCGCGGAGCGGAAGCCAACTGCACCCCTAGGGACGGGGTGGAGACGGAGGGAGGAGCACCAAGTGTGTAGGCGGAGGGAGGAGCGCCATGCTTCCACTCCTAAGCCGCAGAGCCTCCCAGCGTCCCCTGCTGTAATCGGCCGTCCTAGGCATCTGCTGCTGGATCGTCAGCTTGCCCCAAAGCTGGAACAGCAGCAGCTGGCCCGCCAGTGTAGGCGGAGGGAGGAGCACCAAGCTTCCACTCCTAAGCCTCAGAGCCCAGCAGGCGAGCCCCCCCGCGTCCCCTGCTGTAGGCGGCCGTCCTAGGCGTCTGCTGCTGGATCGTCAGCTTGCCCCAAAGCTGGAACAGCAGCAGCTGGCCCGCCGCCTGTAGGGACGACGACGCTGGGACATCCAGGCGTGTACACCAACACCTGGGCCGGGCGTCCCCCAGCGTCCGCTGGGCCACCAGCTGGTTCCCGAGCAGGGAGGTGGCCGCCAGACCAGGTTCCCGCGTGAACTGTAGGGGCCACAGGGGGCCCGCCCGCCCCCCCGTATCCTGCAGCCCAGGCTGGGCGCAGCCAGCTGTGGCGTCAGCACTGGGCCCCCAAACAGGGCCCATAGGAGCTGGAACACGGCTGGGGCACGAGGCCGGGGAGGCGGGGGAGGGCCCGGGGAGGGGGTGGCCCGGGGGCGGGGGGGCAAGGACCACAGGGGCACAGGGGCCCAGTAAGGCAGCAAGGCACTGAACTAGCCCGGGGGGCATGCCGCGGGCACACGGCTAACGGACAATCCTGGCCTAGGAGGTGGCCACGCTCCTCATGCGAGCCGCAGGCGGGGCCATACCTGAGGTCCTGTTGCGGGCCCGACGCCCCAGGGGGGTCGCTCTGTGAAGTTGATGGGCCTCCAAGGGGCAGGTCCAATAGAGCGGGGGCCGCAGCTGCTGGTGTTGAGTCCATATTGTGGTCTGCAGGCTTCTCCAGGCCGCGCCAGTCGATGTACGATGTTTCGTGTGGAGCGTACCGTAGCTGTGTAGGAGTGAGAGGGAAACCTCCTTGTGCGTTTGCTTAAATGTGCGCCCCCCCACGGCGCGCGCAGCTCTCACAGAGCGCTGCGTAATTGTTTTCGCCTCCCAGAATTCCCCCGCTTAATTTAAATTATGCAGGGGCCATATATTAATATATCTTCAGAAGGAGTCATGTATTAATATACGAAAGTTCTTAAGGAAATTTCTGTTTCAATTTTCCATAAGGTTACAAGTCTAATTACCACAACCTACCACAAGCTACACAAGCTTCACAAAGCTTCCTGGCAATACGTTACTAATGAATAAATATGATAGGTTAGGCTGACCTGACCTGACCTGACCTAACCTAACCTAGCCTAACCTATCCTAACCTATCCTAACCTAACCTAACCTAACTTAACCAAACCAAACCAAGTATCTCAAGTTACAAGTATCTCTGGGAATTCTTATTATCTGCTGTTGTAGAATTGACAAAATGGACACTGTGTCAACAAAATTATTCCCACATACTCCGTCACTATGTGATGGAGTACACATAGGGCAGGGGACTGAATTGTCCCTGACAGGGACAATTCTGTAACAAATGTTCTAGCATAAAACTTTGTACAGTTTATTAATTTCTTACCGTTTGATGTACCAGGATGATCCATGTGTGCTGAAGTTTTATAGCTGGAGCTGGAAGATCCTGTCGAGATGACTTCTTTAAAGAGACTAATAGCTTCCCACACATTGTGTATGAGTTAAGTCCTCCAGTACTTGGCCTAAGGAGTTACCAGGTCTGATTTGTAGAAACTAGTGAACTATGGAGATGAGATTGTTAATAATATACTTTTTTTGAGATTCATATGACTTGCAGATTAAAAACCAACCTTATTTTAAAATAGTACACTAAAGTACATAGCAAATTGCGAAATTCGTAGCTTTAACTACTTTAAAGCTAAACACTCAAGCTTTGAAAATAAGCACAATTTGCTATTTTAAACAGAATCTGGCAAGTCTGATTTAGCATGTAAACATTGACTTGCATTCACAATGTAGTTATTTATTTTTCAACAATTAAAAATGGGTTATGAAAATACACACATTGGTACATTATTGCAAAGGCACTATACTATATACATATATAGATATATAATTGTTGCAAGTCGAGCAACATATATTTTACATTGAACAACAAATGAGATTGGAAAAGCAGTATTGCCAAAATAGACCCCAGACACCCTGTGGGTAGTAATGGACCCCCATACCGACCTTATGAGGGGTAGTGGACCCCATAATAATACTATGGGCGGTAGTGGACACTATACAAACACTATAGGCGGTAGTTGACTTCATAGCGACCCTCTGGGCGGCAATGGCCGCCATACACATCCAGTGGGTGTTATTATAAATAAATAAATAAATATGTTTATTCAGGAAAGGTACATACATAAAGTGATTTTACATAAGTGGATCGATTTATAGATAGAGCTAGTACATACAATGCCTAAAGCCACTATTACGCAATGCGTTTCGGGCAAGAAAACATTAATATCTAAAACTTAATACTAATTGAGCAAAAAGAATAAAATGTTTTGAGAACAGATACAAATAAAGACAAAAAAAGGGGGGAACATGACTGAAAAACCAGCACAAATACAATATGTAGACAAACAGCGTTGAATAAAAAAATAAGACATGGGTTGACAATAGAGGGGTAAGGTAGGTTACAGGGAATTTATCAGGTAGTGTTTAGTTTTACATAATTTTAGTTTTACATAATTTATTGGACCCCATACTCATCCTGTGGGTGGTATTGGACCCCATACCCATCCTGTGGGTGGTTGGAGCCCCATACCCATCCTGTGGGTGATAGTGGACGCCATACTCATCCTGTGGGTGGTATTGGACCCCATACCCATCCTGTGGGTGGTTGTGAGCCCCATACACATCCTGTGGGTGGTAGTGGACGCCATACTCATCCTGTGGGTGGTATTGGACCCCATACCCTTCCTGTGGGTGGTTGGAGCCCCATACACATCCTGTGGGTGGTAGTGGACGCCATACTCATCCTGTGGGTGGTATTGGACGCCATACCCATCCTGTGGGTGGTTGGAGCCCCATACCCATCCAGTGGTTGACAGTGGACGCCATACTCATCCTGTGGGTGGTATTGGACCCCATACCCATCCTGTGGGTGGTTGTGAGCCCCATGCACATCCTGTCGGTGGTAGTGGACGCCATACACATCCAGTGTATGGTATTGGACCCCATACCCTTCCTGTGGGTGGATGGATGATCCCCATGCCCATCCTGTGGGTGGATGTGACCCCCATACCCATCCTGCGGGTGGTATTGGACCCCTTACCCACCTAAAAGGTTTTAGTGGACCCTATACGCATCCTATAGTTGATATATAGTAGACACCACACCATTTGCAGTAGTTTACCCTATAGACAACATAACATCGTTTTCTGTTAGCGTTCCTACAGAACATTCTTTAAATATTTCTAAGGCACAAACTACTGTATATTATATTGATTGGTGAAGCACTGTAATTCTATGTAATAATTTATAGTGCTTATTATAATTTACTAAGAACAACTAATATTTCTCAAAAAAAAAACAACGAGCCTTCAATAGGATGTAGCTGATTTGTAATATTCTAAGAGCATGGACAATAGTAGGTAAATTTCACAACCCATGTGGGACCTGAAAACTACAATTTTCATTATAAGTGAACCAATCACGACTATTCTGCTATCTACGTTGATGGACGGGTACTGTGAGGCGTAAATTGGTACGTGAGGAAGAGTTTGGGCCTTGGTAAAAAAGATAACTCGGAATATACCACAGTTTAGTTTTAGTTCATTTATTATGCACCCCATACCCATCTTGTGGGCGGTAGTGGAAAGGGTTACAGAGGCACATTATATGTACTAAATCACATTCAACATATGGACTTTAAGCATTAAGTCATATATGTGCTGTCTTGTGTGAGGACGGGTCATTCTCTCTTATTCCCTATTTCAGGGGGTACTTCGCCGGATCCCCAAGTATCGATCGCTGCCCGCAGCTAGTTCCCATATGTCAAGAGCACCCTTGTAGTTTCAACCTATTGTTGCAGACTTTACATGCAAGCTCTACCATTAACCCAGGAAATCTTATATATCTTTTCTCCTTGGCGACTAGGCCTAATGGTCTGTGTTATTTTCCTCCTATTTAACAACAGGCACTTCCCAGTCTCTATGTACCATTCACGGCACTTGTTATTTACTGTATTAACTCACCTAGGTCCACCTAGGCATTTATCCTATCTTGTTACTTGGCTCTATGCATACTCTTATTAATTGTTCCACTGTTTATTACCTTGATAGATTTACTTATCTGTCTGACTGTATATACTCAACTATGTTATTACCACTTGTCATGTACATTTAATTATAGCCAATAAACATAATGTGTGTTCTCCAGCTTATTAACTATCAGGGAACTTGGCTTTTTATAACAGATGCATAGTACCAGTTAGCCAAATAATGCAAAGCTGCAGAACACAAAATATGCTTATTGCTATAATTAAAGTACAAGACAAATATTATAAGATAGTTGAGACTTTAATTTTATTAAAGCAAATCTAATGAGTAAATCTAAGTAAATCTAATACTTTAGCCACGTTATTGTGACTCATCGCCTGCATAAATCTAATGAGAATAATCCGTGTCAACATTTATAACAGGTGCATAAAGCCAAGTTCCCTGATAGTTAATAAGCTGGAGAACACACATTTCTGTGGGTGGAAGAAAACGCACCACGTGGGGGCTTAATTTATTATAATTATATAAATTAATTACTTAACATAATAATTACAAATTACAAAATAATTATTATATAAATTACTTACAAAGTAATTAATACGAAATTTACCACAAATTAAAATAATCATAAATGATTATTAATGAAGTTCTTGCATGAAGAAGCATAGGCTAATTATAACGACTAAATGGATAAATAAATACTGCCTCATAATGAATAGTGAATGGGCATAAAAAATTTTACAGCAAATAATGGATAGCCGTTATCATGCTAATGTAATTCAATTGCCGTGAAATCTGTAATTAGACTGCGGTAATTCCAGTTCTTGGTATTCTTGGCTTATCACTTTGGGGGTTCCGTCGGAGCACCCCCCAAAGGTAACACAAATTCATTGCAAATTGGGACAAGTGTCCTCAGCAAGCTGCAATAGCGCCTTCCCCTGTAAGGCCAGGGGAAGCAGAGGAACCTGGGAGGCGGGTGGGCGTTTTGTAGTGTAACGTCCGGGAGACGGCCAGCAAGAGTGGCCGAGTCCCCTGGACGCGCTTAAATGCCCCAGCGTGATGCACACGCAACCATGGACGGTTAGTCACAGATATGGTATTACGTTTTCTTCTGCCCCCAGAAATTTCGCCGTTTGCTTTGCATACAGCGACTATTTTCTGTGGGTTGGAAGAAAACGCACCACGTGGGGGCTTAATTTATTATTAATTATATAAATTAATTACTTAACATAATAATTACAAATTAATTACAAATTAATTATTATATAAATTACTTACAAAGTAATTAATACGAAATTTATCACAAATTAAAATAATCATAAATGATTATTAAGAAGTTCTTGCATGAAGAAGCATAGGCTAATTATAACGACTAAATGGATAAATAACTGCCTCATAATGAATAGTGAATGGGCATAAAAATTATACAGCAAATAATGGATAGCCGTTATCATGCTAATGTAATTCAATTGCCGTGAAATCTGTAATTAGACTGCGGTAATTCCAGTTCTTGGTATTCTTGGCTTATCACTTTGGGGGTTCCGTCGGAGCACCCCCAATCCCGTGAGGGCCAGCGGCGCGGAACCCCCCCCCCCAAGGGCGAGCGGAAGCTGGCTGCAAAAGTGGGTACATGCCTTCTCGGTACCTTGGCCGTAAGCGTGCCCGTATGCCCGGAGAGGCCATTAAAAAACAGTCAGTCTTACATGATCCTGACTGAAAAAGGTACCATTCCGGGCCTACTGGGCAGATGCTGCGAGGAGACGCAGCTCGCTTGGAGGGCCGTCGGAGTACCATCTTGACGAGCCGAGGAGCGGGGAGGCGGGAAGCCCCCGCCTGTGGACTGGGTGGAGTACATAGCGCCGGGTTGTACTCCATGTAGGAAGCGCTTGTCGCCGCGGGGAATGACTGGTCGTTCCCGTGTTTTTCTTCGTCGTAGTAGCCCGCCCTCACAGAGACCAGACCTGATGTCTGGCCCCAGGGCGGGTGTGGGAATGTGAACGCTGTCCTCTCCGAGGCCGACTCCCCAGGGTCGACCCCGTGTCGGCTGTTGTCACTGGTGAGCCCCGCGGGTGCTGAGTGGAGGTGTCCGCTTGGAAGCGGGTAGTTCGTCTCCCAGGATACCTCTCCCGGGGGCATGAGAGCCGTGTTCCACCTTTCGGGCCACGCCGTGTGTTCCTCGATCATCACAGGATTTCCTCGTCCTCGTTCGATCGTGGATCTGGAATTATCAAAGCAGTAAGGGTGGGCAGGAGATGGTGTGCCGAGTTAACAAAAAGGCAGAGGCCCAGTTACATAGGATCCGCACCATAATTTGACTGGCGGCTGCGAGTGTGGGCCAACTGTATGCGACACCTGTTGCGAAAGGCAGGAATGGTGGAAGTGGGTGAAGCCCCAAGCATAACTGAGTGGGGAGTAACTGAAAAGCCTAGCGTGGTACTGCCAGATACAATAAGTGCAACTCCTGGGACAAACGGACGCCTCCTCCGTCGTAACTAAGAGGAGTAAATGCCAGCGTCAAGTAACTAGTACGCACCGGCACGGCAGTTATTAATGAAAATTATATTTTATAATTCATATAAATATTTTATACAAATTACAAATTATTAAATAAATTTAATAAATAATAATATATACAATAAGTAATATATAAATAAATAGAATACAGATTTAAATATAATAAACTTTTTAAAAATTAAAAAGTATTATAATACATGTTTTTATAGACACAATTTATAAAGTAATATAAATTATAAGTCAATGTTAGGGCACAGTGCAGCCGGAGTACTGTGGGGGCGCCTAGGGCTGCATATAGTGTGGCGAAGTCCGACTCGCCAAGCAGCGGGGAGGTACCAAGGAACGCCAACAGGCCAAGGTATGAGGGGTGTGAGGTGGCGTGGCACTGCAGAAACACTTACGCCAACAAGACGAATGAGAACTGTAATGGAATTATATTAAGAATGGTTAGAAATTGCGTTCTTCCCTACTCTCGTGCAGATCCTCGTTTAGGACACTCCATCTGCAGCCTCGTCAGCTGTACCTAGCTGCAAGAAAGTGTTCGGCCAGGACATCAGGAGCTGGCAGAGCCCCAAGGGCATGCTCAGATGAACCACCACCAGCTGTGCCAACGGCTCCTGGATCGTCGTGTGGGACCCCAGCAGCTGGGCTTGAATATAAAGAATGACGAAGTGTAAAGAACGGCGGTCGTGTATAAATAGTTGGGTGACCGAGCATGCTCAGCTGCAACGCCACCAGCTGAGCCTACGCATCGGCTGGGACCTCAGCAGCTGGGCTCGTTCCCCTGGGGCGTGCTCAGCTACTCACCGCCAGCTGGCAATATATAATACAAGAATTAGAAATGAATAAAGAATGACAAAATGCAAGGAACAGCAAACGTACGTGAATAAAGAGGGAGGCTGACAAGCTCGGCTGCAACAGCACCAGCTGAGCCCTCCGGAGCATAAGATACGGTAATTAATTTACATACACATAAACAATGGATGTATATAAGGGCGTGCTCAGCTGGGCCTTCAGCTGCTGAGACACGGCAGCATATAAGCAATTATAGTAGAATGTAAGTAATATCCTAAAAAAAAAAAAAAAAAAAAATAGTAGTAATTAATAATCATAATGATGAATAAGCCTAACGGTTAAATAATTAACAAATTAAATTTTTTACAATAACCGTAATGACTGGTTAATTAAATTTCATTACTAGGGCACCCTCTGTTGGAAGACTGCCAGCTGAGCCTGTGGCTGCTGGAACATCGGTTGTGGCCAGGTCAGCCGGGACTACAGCAGCCGCGCTTGGGCCCAAAGGCATGCTCAGCTGGATCGCCGCCAACTGTGCCATTAGCTGCGGGATCATCGGCTGGGACCACATCAGTCGGAACTCCCGCCGCTGAGCTTGGCCACCCGCTGTGCTATCAGCTGCTGGATCATCGGCTGGTACCACATCAGCCGGAACTACACACCGTTTTGTAGTGTAACGTCGGGAGACGCCAGCAAGAGTGGCCGAGTCCCCTGGACGCGCTTAAATGCCCCAGCGTGATGCGCACGCAACCAAGGACGGTTAGTCACAGATATGGTATTCGTTTTCTTCTGCCCAAAATTTCGCCGTTTGCTTTGTGCATAAGCGACTATTATACATACTGTCTGGCTGTGCCACTCAGTTATCTCTGGCATTGTTTT
>WNGS01030141.1:0-10414 GCA_020271785.1 Procambarus virginalis
AATTTAGTAATTATTCTAATATACAAACCGCCAGATGCAACGGCCGAGGAATTCACAGAACAATAAACAAAATAGAGAATAGCCTTGATAATTTGGAAATCCGATACCTGATATTATCTTCCTAGGTGATTTCAACTTGCCTAGTCTCAGATGGAGAATTACAAACTATATTATACCATAAAATCTATTAGGACCTAACCAACCTCAGATTAGAGAACTACTTAGATTCTGTGACAAATTTTCACTCAACCAGCAGATATCGGAGCCAACGAGAAATGAAAATATTCTAGACCTGGTCTTTACGAACAATGAAGACATTATCAGAGACATTATGATATCAGATATCACATACTCAGATCACAAGCTCATCGAAGTGCAAACAACCATCAATACTCAGAATAGACCTAAAACGTTATAAAGCGAGAGGGGTTATTCAGTAAAATCAATTTTAATAATAAAAGGATAGACTGGGAGATAATAAACAGGGAACTTACAAACATCCATGGGAAACTGTTCTAAGTAATACACGTCCTACAGAAGGAATAGAAAAACTGACTTCAGAAGCGTATCAAGTCTGTCTGAAACATGTCCTTTGAGGAAAGCCAGAAAGAGATCCAACGTAGAAAGAGAATGCAGATGACACTATAAACGAAGGAAAAAAATAACGGAAATGTTTATGCAGACACGAATTTCCTGTCAAGAAGGAACAATTTAAATAGGGAGATTGAAGAAATCGAGTGGAAATTGAAACACTCATATGAAACTGAAGAAAGCCAGTTTAGAACAGAAAGCAATTCAGGAAATAAAGAAAAATTCAAAATACTTCTTCACATATGCGAAATCAAAAGCAAAACCACTGCCAGTATTGGACCTATTCGTACAAGTGAAGGTTCATACACGGAGTATGACAAAGAAATTAGTGAAATCCTAAAATGCAGTATGAGGACATGTTTAGCACTCCAATAAACAACATGAAAGTGGAAGATCCAGACAATTTCTTTATGCGGGATATTCAAACCCCTGTAAATATAACTGATATCAACACGAGCGCACTAAATTTTGAAAGAGAAATTGAAAACATGCCCATGCACTCGGCCCCAGGTCCAGATTCATGGAATTCAATATTTATAAAGAAATGCAAAGTGCCAGTAGCACAGGCACTCAGTATAGTGTGGAGGAAGAGCTTGGACACATTAGAGATACCAGATGCACTTAAAGTAGCAGATATAGCCCCTCTACACAAGGGAGGGAGCAAAGCATTGGCAAAAAATTATAGACCAGTTGCACTAACATCGCATATAATAAAAGTATTTCAGAGAGTGATTAGGAGTCAGGTCACAATTTCATGGAGACCAATGACCTTCACAACCCAGGTCAACATGGATTTCGAGCGGGAAGATTGTGCCTCTCGCAGCTACTTGATCACTACGACAAAGTCACTGAGGCATTAGAAGAAAAACAGAATGCTGATGTGATATACACGGACTTCGCAAAGGCTTTCGATAAATGTGACCATGGAGTCATAGCACACAAACTGAAGTCAATAGGAATAACCGGTAAAGTAGGACGCTGGATACTCAGTTTTCTGTCAAACAGGACTCCGCGAGTAACGGTCAACCATATAAAATCTAGTCCGAGCGCAGTTAAAAGCTCTGACCCTCAGGGTACAGTCTTTGCACCGCTGATTTTCCTTATTCTCATATCAGATATAGACAAAAATACAAGTCACAGCTTCGTATCATCCTTTGCAGATGAAACAAAAATCAGAATGAAAATTACCTCGGCTGAAGGCATTGAAAAACTTCAAGCTGATATTAATAAAGTTTTCAACTGGGCATCAGAAAAAACCATGATGTTTAACAGTGATAAATTCCAGGTACTCAGGTACGGTAAAAATGAGGACCTTAAACATAATACAGTGTACAAAACACTATCAAATGTGCCCATAGTAAGAAAACAGCATATAAAGGATTTGGGAATAATGATGTCTGACGACCTAATGTTTAGGGAGCATAACCAAGCAAATATTGCGTCAGTCAGAAAAATGATAGGATGGATTACGAGAACTTTCAAATCGAGGGATCCCATCACAATGGTTGTACTCTTCAAATCACTTGTGTTGTCCCATCTTGAGTACTGCTCAGTACATACTTCCCCCTTCAGAGCAGGAGAGATTGCTGAAATAGAGGGAATACAGAGAACATATATGGCACGCATAGACGCGATAAAGCACCTAAATTATTGGGATCATCTCAAAGCCCTCCAAATGTACTCACTAGAAAGAAAACGAGAGAGATATCAAATAATATATACCTGGAAGATACTGGAGGGCCAAGTACCAAATCTACACAGTAAAATAACAACGTACTGGAGTGAACGATATGGAAGAAAACGCAAATAGAACCAGTGAAGAGCAGGGGTGCCATAGGCACAATCAGAGAACACTGTATAAACATCAGAGGTCCACGGTTGTTCAACACCCTCCCAGCGAGCATAAGAAATATTGCCGGAACAACCGTGGACATCTTCAAGAGGAAACTAGATTTATTCCTCCAAGGAGTGCCGGACCAACCGGGCTGTGGTGGGTATGTGGGCATACGGGCCGCCCCAAGCAACAGCCTAGTGGACCAAACTCTCACAAGTCAAGCCTGGCCTTGGGCCGGGCTTGAGGAGTAGAAGAACTCCCAGAACGCCATCAACCAGGTATCAACGAGAGCACTCTCTCTCTCTCAAATCATATACACTGATGGTTCCCTACACCGCCCCGTGGGAGCAGATTGAAGTGCAATTGTCCTGACAATGAGCGATGGCTTATATTTTGAGTGGGGAGTCCGTATAAACAACTGGGCCTCTTCCCTTCAGACGGAACTATTTGCCTTGCTCCTTGCACTGAAATGTGTGCAAGTCTCCAAACTTGATGCATTAATTGTAAGTGACTCCTTATCATCCTTAATTGCTTTCAACTCTTTAAGACACAGCTGTAACATGCTCGTGTCCGAAGCTAGACACAAATACAACAAAATTATTAATGATGGTAACAGAGTCCATTTCATGTTGTCTCCATCTCATATTGACCTCCGAATGCATGATAGAGCTGATGAGTTAGCCGAAGAATCTGCCTTTAACCCTTTAACTGCGTTGCCTCCAAATATGACACCCCCGTGGTGCGCAGGAAATAAATTCTCTGGAAAAAAATCTTTTTTCTTTTTAAAGTGTCAAAAACCCTTCCCTCAGTATGCCTATGTAAAAAAAAAGGTCGAAATTGTACTTACTTTGGCTGCTATGGGGTCCGTAAGTTGGGGCGTGACGTCATCATTCCCCGTGCTCCCGTGCCGTAAGCTCCCGGGGCGGGTGGGGTGCTCAGGGCGGGGCGCGCGAGTTGCCGCGAATATATTTTCGTTCATTTTTTTCGCACAGTTCCAAATACATTTTATTTGTTTTTACGTGCTAATCCTATGTATAGTGAACACGTACACTATATTATGGATGTAAAACATCCGTACTGTCCGAAGACACTGTGTTACGTGCATGACACTTGTGTACACATTTGCAGCACATATTTACTATGTATCATGCTAATTTATGTATATATACAGTCTGTTTACACACTATACACTGTCACACACTATATACATTCACCATCAACACACTCAGAACACCGCGAGTGAGAGCTGCCACACCCAGCAAGCCCTCCCTCACTTCTCCAGCATTGTATTCGCCAACTTTGCCCCCTCCCATCATACAGTTATTCACACCAATGTTTCATGTTCATTTATGTATATTTACAACATATGTACACACTATACACTGTCACACACCATATACATTTACCATCAACACATTCAGAACATCGCGTAGCAGCTGCTTCGCCAATAGGAGCTGCCTCATATGGGCCAATAGGAGCTGCCTCATATGGGCCAATAGCAGCTGCCTCGTATATGCCAATAGCAGCTGCCTCGTATGGGCCAATAGGAGCATTTGGCCATGAACACATTCAGAACACCTCGAGTGAGAGCAGCCACACCCAGCCAGTCTCCCTCACTCCAACATCTTACTCGCCAACATTGCTCCTCCCACCATACTATTATAGTTCTTATTACACATGTTCTATATACCTATCTACATGTTTTATTTACCAGAACTATGCAAGTAAGCCGGTATTGTGTCCAAACAGTACAGTGGCCACCATACACTGCATGAAAAATCACACAGCAGACGACGCTAAGATTACGTCACATCCCTCACCAAAATAGCTCCTCTCAACATTCTCCTGTTGCTGTTCTTACACTATATACACACTATATATACCCATGTACACATGTTTTGCCCATAGCGAACCACCAAGCTAGTATGGTGAGCAAAACAAGAGTGGCAGCCACACACACACACACACACACACACATATTGAGGAGACAGGTACGCTTCTAACATGGATGAAAAACTTTCTGACTGATAGAAAAATGAGGGCTGTGATCAGAGGCAATGTATCGGACTGGAGAAATGTCACAAGTGGAGTACCACAGGGTTCAGTTCTTGCACCAGTGATGTTTATTGTCTACATAAATGATCTACCAGTTGGTATACAGAATTATATGAACATGTTTGCTGATGATGCTAAGATAATAGGAAGGATAAGAAATTTAGATGATTGTCATGCCCTTCAAGAAGACCTGGATAAAATAAGTATATGGAGCACCACTTGGCAAATGGAATTTAATGTTAATAAATGTCATGTTATGGAATGTGGAATAGGAGAACATAGACCCCACACAACCTATATATTATGTGAGAAATCTTTAAAGAACTCTGATAAAGAAAGAGATCTAGGGGTGGTTCTAGATAGAAAACTATCACCTGAAGACCACATAAAGAATATTGTGCAAGGAGCCTATGCTATGCTTTCTAACTTCAGAATTGCTTTTAAATACATGGATGGGGATATACTAAAGAATTGTTCATGACTTTTGTTAGGCCAAAGCTAGAATATGCAGCTGTTGTTTGGTGCCCATATCTTAAGAAGCACATCAACAAACTGGAAAAGGTGCAAAGACATGCTACTAAGTGGCTCCCAGAACTGAAGGGTAAGAGCTACGAGGAAAGGTTAGAAGCATTAAATATGCCAAAACTAGAAGACAGAAGAAAAAGAGGTGATATGATCACTACATACAAAATAGTAACAGGAATTGATAAAATCGACAGGAAAGATTTCCTGAGACCTGGAACTTCAAGAACAAGAGGTCATAGATATAAACTGGCTAAACACAGATGCCGAAGAAATATAAGAAAATTCACTTTCGCAAACAGAGTGGTAGACGGTTGGAACAAGTTGGGGGAGAAGGTGGTGGAGGCCAAGACCGTCAGTAGTTTCAAAGCGTTATATGACAAAGAGTGCTGGGAAGACGGGACACCACGAGCGTAGCTCTCATCCTGTAACTACACTTAGGTAATTACACTTAGGTAATTACACACACACACACACACACACACACACAATGAGGCTACTCAATTCTTGCCCTCCCTCCCTCACCAAAATTCCTCCTTCCACAATACTACGCACAACGCTAATTATAACCACAATCCTGGTCACTAATTCCTGTAAATGCATAATTGACCATACGTTTATTTTGAAAAGGAACCAAAGAAATCGTTTGAAGATTCCTAGATGGACGAAATAATGCTGTGGTGCTGTGGCAAGCGCTGTGAACATCGTGAACAGCATTGAACCACTGATATTTGAACATTGTACCCAGTCATTATCACACTCAGGCTCTTCTATAATACTATCATGGCTAAATAATACAAGTTATATATATATTTTGACATTATTAGGCGATGCTGTGGTCACACGCTGAACAGCAGTGCTGTGCGCTTATGCTGCGAGCGCCAGCCTTGGTTGCTCACTCACTACTGAGGCTCCCACACCGGGAATGTGGACCACGATTTTTTTTAAAGATGGCGTCTGTTTACAAGAGCCCTGAGGAAGCTGATGTGAACCCCATGTAGCCGCGGAGTTTTGAATCGAACGTGAAAAATACAAATACCCAGAGGCGCGTTGCGCAAACCAGACGCGAGCCTGCAGGCGCGTTGCGCAGTTAAAGGGTTAAAGGAGACGTTGAGTGTAACCTTGGATTGTCAATGAGCAATCTGAGAGCTGTGGTACACCAAGAACTTCAACAAAATCTTGTCGGTCTCAGACAAAGTAAAATCGACACCAGTAATTCCATCTATCATACTATCATGCAGGAGGAGCCACATATCTATGGTTCATCCAATAAAATCAGCAGACTTCTAGATGTTACTACTGCTCGGCTTAAGACTCAGTTACAAGTATCTCTGGGAATTCTCATTATCTGCTGATGTAGACCTGACCAAATGTAAACTGGGTCAACAAAATTATTTGCATACCCTCCGTCACTATGTGATGGAGTGCGAAAAGATACGTGAATTCAGAGACAATTCTATAACCAATGTTCCAACCGTGTGTAAATATTTCATTCAAAATTATCTGCTACCAGAAATTTCAGCCAAATATACCCAGTTTGCTAACTGTAGGTAGTAACTAAGTGATTGTAATCTATCCACCGCTGCCCACTGGATGGGGGGTGGTGTGCAGGACAAACATATCAATTGTGACACTAGCTCTCCACATAGGTCAGTTGCTTAATTCAGAAACTGTATTTGTGGTCGATCTTGAACCCATTGATAATGTGACGACTTATACTGATTTTTGTAACTAGCTCATCAAGATTGTAACTTGCTTAGCTAAATAAATTGTGGGGTTCAGTCCCTGAGCCCATTATGTGCCTCTGTAACCCTTTCTACTACAATCCACATGATGGGTATGTCGTGCTTAATAAATGAACTAAACTAAAAACCTACTGACATCCCTGCTACTCTAAACTGTCCTATTTACTAAGCAAAATGATATATAATATCAATTTCTATGAAATTCAAATTTAAAATACAATACACTAGTTCATTTAGCTGTAAGATACTGCATATTTTCCCTGTGATTGTCTTTTCCAGTGGGTGATCTCCTAACTGGCTCTCCAATGGTCACTGTACATTGGTTGACAAGTTCTCTATATGCTAATCATTCTTAAGCACTACAATCAGCCGATTAATAGTCCCCATTATCTAACACAATGCAGAGTTTCAAACCCAATAAGATGTCAACTTAGATTCAACAGAGCAGTAGTAGTTTGTTAAACACATTGTTCATAATCTTACTGAAGTGAACATACGAGTCATAAATACTCAAACTCCACCTAAGTACAACAGAAACGAGTAACATTGAGTGGGCTAGCCAGAGGCTTAGAGCCTGCATAGGAATATCCCTGGAAAAAAATTTTTCTCAATGTTGTCGACTGCTCTTGGCTAATACTTAGCTTGCTAAAATGGTTTTATGCGACTTATATGTACTACTGTGTCACCGAGTTATTTCTTTAATTACTGATTGGCACTACCAGCAATGCTGGCCATCAAGCTACTGACTTCCTGTCCTCAGTGAGGCCATTAGTGTGGGGCCATCAGGTAAATTTAGGTAATTTCAGGTTTGTTTACATAGTTTGGGGAATTCTTTAGGTGGTTCTTGAGGCTGCAGTCTCATTTAAAGCCAGCAGTGTGTTTTTTTTTTTTGCTGACTTTCTGGATGCCTTTCCTAGCAGGTGGAATAAATGAACAATTTAATACATAAATGCCACCGTTCTCTACCTCTGTGAGAGACCAGGTTCTGGCTCTAGTCCCGGTAAGCCAATAGAACCCCGCAACTCATGGGACCTAGTAGTATGACACACTATCAGAGATAGTGTGTTCAGGGAGCCACAAGGGGCTTTCCCCTGAAAGTACTAGATACAAATAAAATGTTGGGAATATGTTCTACATCCAGCAGAAGCTATAGGAACATATGTAGCTTCAGAAGAAAATAATGCAAGCAAAATTAACCTTTAAGGAATAAAGTTAGTGTTGTCAAAGTGTGAACTGACAAACAATAAAATTAAAATACTTCAGAAATCCAAATCAAGTAAACAGATACTGAAGAAAGTTATCTAGACATCAAGACAAAAATAACACAGTACTGTACCTGTTACAAACAATATTCACTTTTCAAATACTGCATCACAGGCTTACAGTATTAGAATAAGGAAATATAACAGTAAAAGGTACATGATGAAAACTACAAGATTCTAAATCAAATATTTATTAAGGCAAGGTAGTCCTGTAATGCTGTCATCTATATAAAAATTGCATTAATCTGAGTATAGTCTACAGAGAGTTAGACCTCAAACATGGGTATAGTTAAGCACTACATGTACTGTACTGAGAGTGAGCAATGAGGCCTCTGAGTGCAACAAACATATAGAAAAATGAAATTAACCAGAGTACTAAAATCTTTCCATATAAAATTAAAGCATCAATTCATGTTTAACTACCAAGAGGCACCTTAGTCTTAATGCAACATATATTCATAAATGTTTATAATTACGGTACTGTACTACATTCCTTACCTGCTACTTGTAGAGGCTATTATACCAGCCCATCCTCCTGTTTTGGTAGTACTTATAGTAACGATGAGGACCACAGTACACATACCGATGTACAACACAAATAGAAAGTAGGATTCAGTACTATTGTACAGCTGTATTTGAACAAGCCGGAAAAGATTTTCTATTTACGGTGGGTTGAAAAGACAAACTAAACTTAATCTAAACTTCATAGTCCTAATACATGCTATCTGAGGCCTAATATAGTACAGTACATGTGTGTGTGCTATACTAGGTCTAGGAATATTTAATTTTGTTTTTCAGCTTATTTTTTTCAGACTCTATATAGTGAATAGTACCAAATTCTACTACTTAACTGCTTAGTACATCATGTTTGTACTATAGTGCACATAGTTACAAAAATGACTATTTAAACAGGAGGATGGGTTGATTATAACTTAAAGAATTATCTTGTACCAAGTACAATGGACAATGAAGTACTGTAGCCTACCTGAAATATGTAGCATTAAAAATCCTGTTTCATATTAATAGGCTGTTTAGTCCATACCTACTCGCATTAAATTTTTATGTCGGTGCTGTAGAGAGGAATCATTGAACTATATGAAAGGCTTCACATCACACACAAACCTGACTGACAGAGCGTGTGCGATTATGGTGTGAAGGAGAGTGTGTAGATGAGGACGAGGAAGAGTTAAGCGAAGAGATTGAACACATGGAAGATTTCCGAGATCCTAATGAAGAAGGCGACGATGGTGGAGTCTGCCATGACCACTGAGCCTCGCCATCTTTTATGTCCATCAGCACCTGAAACAAATACTCATCTAAGCAACCGGCAACACAAAGATTTAGTGCAAATTTGTATGCACAATAAATAATAACACATGAATAAATAAAGAGTTAGATGTCAAAAGAGAAGGGCCTTATAATGATCATGAGAGATTATATTAAGAGTACACAAGGATAAATCACAAGTGTTAGTGCTTGATGACTTCAATTTGAAATCAACAGACTGGGAGGCCTACGAAGCAAGACTGGAGGATATTGGCAGATTCAGGAGGACAACTGGCAGATTCGGAAACCTCATCCTGGGGACTCGGGTATCAGCAGGAATTTAAAATAATTCAATCAAAACACCTGGCTCACTTGAAAATAGCTTGAACCTATTAGTACTGTCCAACAGCCAGCTGTAAGGTCAGATTGAAGCTGATGCACAATGAACCTGGAAGGGAGGGAGGGAATCGTGTAGCTACTGTGGCTCTACCAGAAAGAGTTTCATTACATTCAATGTTGGTTTTCTGGGAGGAGCCTCTTGGCCTCCTTAATTCAGGAGTTAAACCAACTAACCACGGGAAGCAGAAGACATGGGAAAGACCAGGGAAGAGAATTGCAACCACATAAGTCATCAAAATACCTCTTAACCCTTAAAATGCGCATCACGTCATATGACGTGTTGGACGTTGTTCCAGTCAACTGCGCATCACGTCATATGATGTGTTGGAGTACTACGCAAGATTTAAACGGACCGCGGATACATGGGGTTCACCACACCTTCATCAGGGCTCTTGTAAACAGACGCCATTTTAAAAAAAAATCGTGGGCCAAACTCCCGGGTGTTATTGGCCTCAGTATTGAGTGAGCAACCAAGCCTGACGCATGCAGCATGAGCTAACAGCACTGCTGTTCAGCTTGTGACCACAGCATCGCCTAAAAATGCCAAAATATACTTGTTCATGCTATTATGTAGTGATGATATTATTACAGAAGACCCCTGACTGTGATAAAACTGACCAGGGTTCTGATAATAGCAGGATTGTGATGATATTTAGCACTGTGTGCCATGCAGGGAGGAGCAATGCTGTGGGAGGGAGGGTGGTGGCGATGTTTTCCTGACTGTGTGGGGCCACCTTTAT
>WNGS01030144.1:0-12226 GCA_020271785.1 Procambarus virginalis
CTTACACAAGTTACACGTGTGTGTGTGTTTGTGTCTGTGTGTGTGTGTGTGTGTGTACTCACCTAGTTGTACTCACCTAGTTGTGCTTGCGGGGGTTGAGCTCTGGCTCTTTGGTCCCCCCTCTCAACCGTCAATCAACAGGTGTACAGTTTCCTGAGCCTATTGGGCTCTATCATATCTACACTTGAAACTGTGTATGGAGTCAGCCTCCACCACATCGCTTCCTAATGCATTCCATTTGTCAACCACTCTGACACTAAAAAAGTTCTTTCTAATATCTCTGTGGCTCATTTGGGCACTCAGTTTCCACCTGTGTCCCCTAGTGCGTGTGCCCCTTGTGTTAAACAGCCTGTCTTTATCAACCCTGTCGATTCCCCTGAGAATCTTGAATGTGGTGATCATGTCCCCCCTAACTCTTCTGTCTTCCAACGAAGTGAGGTTTAATTCCTGCAGTCTCTCCTCGTAGCTCATACCTCTCAGCTCGGGTACTAGTCTGGTGGCAACCTTTGAACCTTTTCCAGTTTAGTCTTATGCTTGACTAGATATGGACTCCATGCTGGAGCCGCATACTCCAGGATTGGTCTGACATATGTGGTATATAATGTTCTGAAAGATTCCTTACACAAGTTTCTAAAGGCCGTTCTTATGTTAGCCAACCTGGCATATGCTGCTGATGTTATCCTCTTGATATGAGCTTCAGGGACAGGTCTGGCGTGATATCAACCCCCAGGTCTTTCTCTCTCTCTGACTCTTGAAGTATTTCATCTCCCAAATGATACCTTGTATCTGGTCTCCTGCTTCCTACCCCTATCTTCATTACATTACATTTGCTTGGGTTAAACTCTAACAGCCATTTGTTCGACCATTCCTGCAGCTTGTCCAGGTCTTCTTGAAGTCTCAAGCTGTCCTCCTCTGTCTTAATCCTTCTCATAATTTTGGCGTCGTCAGCAAACATTGAGAGGAATGAGTCTATACCCTCTGGGAGATCATTTACGTATATCAGAAACAGGATAGGTCCAAGTACAGAGCCCTGTGGGACTCCACTGGTGACTTCACGCCAGTCTGAGGTCTCACCCCTCACTGTAACTCTCTGCTTCCTATTGCTTAGGTACTCCCTTATCCACTGGAGCGCCCTACCTGTTACTCCTGCCTGTTTCTCCAGCTTATGCATCAACCTTTTATGGGGTACTGTGTCAAAGGCTTTCCGACAGTCCAAAAAAATGCAGTCCGCCCACCCTTCTCTTTCTTGCTTAATTCTTGTCACCTGATCGTAGAATTCTATCAAGCCTGTAAGGCAAGATTTACCCTCCCTGAACCCATGTTGATGGGTTGTCACGAAGTCTCTTCTCTCCAGATGTGTTACTAGGTTTTTTCTCACAATCTTCTCCATCACCTTGCATGGTATACAAGTTAAGGACACTGGCCTGTAGTTCAGTGCCTCTTGTCTGTCACCCTTTTTGTATATTGGTACTACATTAGCAGTCTTCCATATTTCTGGTAGGTCCCCCGTTTCCAGTGACTTACTATACACTATGGAGAGTGGTAAGCAAAGTGCTCCTGCACACTCTTTCAATACCCATGGCGAGATTCCATCCGGCCCAACAGCTTTTCTCACATCCAGCTCCAATAGGTGCTTTTTGACCTCATCTCTTGTAATTTCGAACCTATCCAAGGTCACCTGGTTTGCTGCCACCTCTCCCAGCGCCGTGATATCTCCCTGTTCTATTGTAAAGACCTCCTGGAACCTTTTGTTGAGTTCTTCACACACCTCTTTGTCATTCTCTGTGTACCTGTCCTCGCCCACCCTAAGTTTAATCACCTGTTCCTTCACTGTTGTCTTCCTCCTGATGTGACTGTGTAGTAGCTTTGGTTCAGTCTTGGCTTTGTTAGCTATATCATTTTCATACCTTTTCTCAGCTGCTCTTCTCACACTGACATACTCGTTCCTGGTTCTCTGGTATCTCTCTCTACTTTCTGGTGTTCTGTTATTACGGAAGTTCCTCCATGCCCTTTTGTTCAGCTCCTTTGCTTTCATACATTCCCTATTAAACCACGGATTCTTCCTTTGCTTCTCTGTTTTTTCCTGTTGGGCTGGGACAAACCTGCTTACAGCCTCCTGACATTTTTGGGTGACATAGTCCATCATGTCTTGTACGGACTTGGTTCCGAGTTCTGTGTCCCAATGTATATCCCATAGGAATTTATTCATCTCCTCATAGTTTCCCTTTCGGTACGCCAGCCCTTTGGTTCCCAGTTCTTTTTTGGGGGTGATAATTCCTAGCTCAACCAGGTACTCAAAGCTCAATACACTATGATCACTCATTCCCAAGGGGGCTTCCAACTTAACTTCCCTTATATCCGACTCATTTAGGGTAAATATCAAATCAAGCAAGGCTGGTTCATCCCCTCCTCTCATTCTTGTCGGTCCCTTGACGTGTTGACTTAGAAAGTTTCTTGTTGCCACATCCAGCAGCTTAGCTCTCCATGTGTCTGGGCCTCCGTGTGGGTCTCTGTTCCCCCAATCTATCTTCCCATGGTTGAAGTCTCCCATGATTAGAAGTCTGGATCCGTTCCTGCTAGCCACAGAAGCTGCTCTCTCTATTATATTGATGGTGGCCATGTTGTTTCTATCATATTCCTGTCTGGGTCTTCTGTCATTCGGTGGGGGGTTATATATGACTACTATTATAATTTTCTGTCCTCCAGTTGCAATGGTGCCTGATATGTAGTCCCTGAAACCTTCACAGTTCTGAATTACCATCTCTTCGAAACTCCAACCTTCTCTTAGTAGCAAAGCCACACCACCTCCTCCTCTCCCTTCTCTCTCTTTCCTCACTACATAGTAGCCCTGTGGAAACACTGCATTTGTTATGATTTTCGTTAGCTTTGTTTCTGTGAGTGCTATTATGTCTGGGTTTTCTTCTAGTGCCCACTCTCCAAGTTCACTAGTTTTATTTGTAATCCCATCTATGTTAGTGTACATCGCCTTGAAGCTCACTTTCTTCTGTTCATTTACATATCCCTTTCTTGGCGAGTATTCTACTGGTGTGGGAAGCTGTTCCGTGGGTGAGAGGATCTGTGAGGTGGTTTGCAGGGTCGCAGAGGGTTTTGGGGTGGGGGGTGGGGTTTAAGGGAAGGGGGAACGGGTAGGGTGTGGGTTAAGGAGATAGGGGGGACATGGAGGATACGGGGTGAGGGGGGAGGAGGAATAGGGAGGGTATGGGATGAAGGGGGAAGGGGGACTGGGGGGGAAAGGTGGGAGGGGGGACATGATGGGAATGGGGATGGGGTGTCGGGGTCAGAATGGGGTGGGGGGGAGGGAGGGTTGGGTGGGGGCAGGTAGGGTGAGGGGAAGGAAGGGTTTCTATGCAGAGGGGGTTGGTGGTGTTGCCCCCCCCTCTGGTGTTGCTGGGATGCTGGTTTTGGGTTCCCCTCTTGTCTCTGGGACTGCTGTGTTGGGGGCTGTGATTTCCTGGTTTGCTCCTCTCTCCCTGCGCTTCCTCCTTGCCTCTGCTGCCCTGGCTCTCTCCTCCTTCGTCCTGTCCCTCTGCAGGAATACTTGTTTGTATCCCTCCACATGTTGGAGACGACTCTTCTTTTCTAGAATATCCTCCTTCGTGGTTTCGTTTGCAAACACCACCTTTACAAGTCGGTTTCTGTCCCTGTTGTACCAGCCCAACCTGAAAACCTTCTCAATGTTGTGTGCAGCCTCTTCCATCTGTAACCCCTTCAGTAGCCCATGTACTGCCTCTCTATCCTTGCCATTCCATTCTTGCCTGTTGGATCCTTCCTGTTCTTTGATGCCTACAACTACCACTGATCTCTTTCTCTCCAGCAGTTGAGTGGTGCACCTTGCTGCTTCCTGTGAGGTAGCAGCTTGCATGGCTACCTCCCTCACTGTGGCCATTGCTTCTGAGCTCTTTTTCAATATGTCCGCAAATGTGTCAGGTACAGAGGCATTTCCTTCCAATGTAACATTCCCACCTTCCCTTTGGATGATAATCTGATGCTCGGTCTCTTTATTTTTCGCTGTGAGAGATTTGATCTCCTCCCTTGCTGATGTCAGCTCACTTTGCAGGTTGTTAATTGTAATCCTCATTTCATTCATCTCCCTCCTGAATTCCTCCAGTACTTGGTGTAGCAATTCCTGCGTTTGTTCGCCCTGGCTGCTTCCCATAACCCTGTTTCGGCCTCCTGCCATTTTGCCCCTTGTCAAGAGAGGTAGCAAGGGAGAGAGAGAGCAAGAGAGCAAAAGAGAGAACAGGAGAGACCCAGAGAGAGCGAACAGAGAGAGAGAGAGCAGAGAGAGAGAGAGCAAGAGAGAGAGAGCAAGCGAGAGAGAGCAAGAGAGAGAGAGCAAGAGAGAGAGAGCAAGAGAGAGAGAGAGAGAGAGAGAGAGAGAGAGAGAGAGAGAGAGAGAGAGAGAGAGAGAGAGAGAGAGAGAGCGTGTGTGCCTTGGGATGGGGTTGAGAGGTGAGGTAAGGTCAGCTTACGGCAGGTAGAGTGAGGGAGGATTATGGGAGGTTTTTTATCCTTTTTCCACGAAATGTGTTAATCAGGGGCGCGTGTGTGTGGGGTGTGGGGTGCGTGTGCGCGTGCGTGCGTGCGTGAGTGTGTCCCTAGTTCCCGTAAGCGGTAACTTCTACCCAATGAGCCACGCTGAGATTTTAAAGATATATAATATCCTGAACAAGAATTTGATACTATTTTACCTCACACTGTACACCTGATTAATTGACCAGAAAGGCGGGTACCTACCAGATTGTTTCCCGTTCACACAACTAGATGAGTGATGACATATGGTCGATGATGATGCTCCGTCGTCGGCTTCCACTAGGTGATTCACTAAGGTGTTCTTCTATCTACACAAAACTCTGGAGTCAGTCACTGTATCGTTGTGTTGCGGTTCACTAATTTACTGTATCACTGATCACAATCACCACCCAACAAACACAATCACCAGTTCCACGGCCACGGTGGGTCGACCCAGCTGCCGGTCAGGTCAGGTCGCCTTACGCTGTCCTCCACACTATGCACCGGTGATCCACTAGCTCCACTTTTGATTTCTTCGCACAATCGCTAGCGATATGACTATGCTATGTAGCACCCTGCTAGCTACACACTGCGAGAGGCCAAATACTATGATCTAGCCTCAATAATCCTTCAATGTCCCGTGAAATTGACGAATTTCCGCGGACCTCGCTAATCGCGTGTGTCTCCCACCGTCGCTACTGTGCTACTGTGTGTGTGTGTGTGTGTGTGTGTGTGTGTGTGTGTGTGTGTGTGTGTGTGTGTGTGTGTGTGTGTGTGTGTGTGTGTGTGTGTGTACTCACCTATTTGTGCTTGCAGGATCGAGCATTGACTCTTGGATCCCGCCTTTCCAGCATCGGTTGTTTACAGCAATGACTCCTGTCCCATTTCCCTATCATACCTAGTCTTAAAAGTATGAATAGTATTTGCTTCCACAACCTGTTCCCCAAGTGCATTCCATTTTTCCACTACTCTCACGCTAAAAGAAAACTTCCTAACATCTCTGTGACTCATCTGAGTTTCCAGTTTCCACCCATGTCCCCTCGTTCTGTTATTATTACGTGTGAACATTTCATCTATTTCCACTTTGTCAATTCCCCTGAGTATTTTATATGTCCCTATCATATCTCCTCTCTCCCTTCTTTTCTCTAGTGTCGTAAGGTTCAGTTCCTTCAGTCGCTCTTCATATCCCATCCCTCGTAACTCTGGGACAAGCCTCGTCGCAAACCTCTGAACCTTCTCCAGTTTCCTTATGTGTTTCTTCAGGTGGGGGCTCCATGATGGCGCGGCATACTCTAAGACGGGTCTCACGTAGGCAGTGTAAAGCGCCCTAAAAGCCTCCTCATTTAGGTTTCTGAATGAAGTTCTAATTTTCGCCAGTGTAGAGTACGCTGCTGTCGTTATCCTATTTATATGTGCCTCAGGAGTTAGATTAGGTGTCACATCCACTCCCAGATCTCTTTCTCGAATCGTTACAGGTAGGCTGTTCCCCTTCATTGTGTACTGTCCCTTTGGTCTCCTATCACCTGATCCCATTTCCATAACTTTACATTTACTGGTGTTAAACTCCAGTAGCCATTTCCCTGACCATCTCTGCAACCTGTTTAAGTCCTCTTGGAGGATCCTACAATCCTCGTCTGTCACAACTCTTCTCATTAATTTTGCGTCATCCGCAAACATTGACATGTATGACTCCACTCCTGTAAACATGTCATTTACGTAAATTAGAAAGAGGATTGGTCCCAGCACCGATCCTTGAGGTACTCCACTTGTTACTGTTCGCCAGTCCGACTTCTCGCCCCTTACCATTACCCTCTGGCTCCTTCCTGTTAGGTAGTTCTTCACCCATTCTAGGGCCTTTCCGCTTACTCCTGCCTGCCTCTCAAGTTTGTATAGCAGTCTCATGTGCGGTACTGTATCAAAGGCCTTTTGGCAGTCAAGAAATATGCAGTCTGCCCAGCCTTCTCTGTCCTGCCTTATCCTTGTTACTTTATCATAGAATTCTAAAAGGTTTGTTAGGCATGATTTCCCTGTCCAGAACCCATGTTGGTGCTTGTTTACAAACCCAATGCTCTCCAGGTGCTCAACAAGTCTTAGCCTAATTATTCTTTCAAGTATTTTGCAGGGGATGCTTGTCAATGATACGGGTCTGTAGTTAAGTGCCTCCTCCCTATCACCTTTCTTGAAAATCGGTACGACATTTGCCTCCTTCCAGCAACTGGGCAATTCTCCCGACATAAGTGACTCATTAAAGATCATTGCCAGAGGCACGCTGAGAGCCTGCGCTGCCTCTTTAAGTATCCACGGTGATACTTTGTCTGGTCCAACAGCTTTATTTGCATCCAGTGTTGTCAACTGTTTCATTACCTCCTCTGCTGTCACCTCTATATCTGATAGTCTTTCATCTAGGGTAATCGCTTCTAACAATGGGAGCTGCTCAGGCTCGGTTGTGAACACTCCATGGAAATTTGCATTCAGTACCTCGCAGATTTCCTTGTCGCTTTCTGTATATGCCCCTTCTGTTTTCCTCAGTCTTGTCACTTGGTCATTTACCGACATCTTCCTTCTTATATGGCTATGTAGTAATTTAGGTTGCTTTTTCGCTTTGACTGCAATATCATTCTCATAATTTCTTTCCGACATTCGTCTTATGTTAATGTAATCATTCCTAGCTCTGTTACATCTAATCCTGTTGTCCTCTGTCCTTTGTCTTCTGTACTTCCTCCACTCCCTCCTGCTTCTCACCTTTGCTTCCTGACATTGTCTATTAAACCATGGGTTATTATATTCCCTCCTGCTTTTTTCCTTTATTGTTGGAATAAATCTCTCTTCAGCCTCTTTGCATTTCAATATGACTTGGTTCATCATACCTTGCACTGTTTTTCCTCTAAGTTCTTCCTCCCACTGCACTTCTCCCAGGTAGTCCCTTATCCTTCTGTAGTCCCCTTTTCTGTAATCAAGTCTCCTTCCCCGTACCTCTTGACCGTTGGTCACAATTTTAAGCTCCATCATGTAGTCAAAGACTAGGACACAATGGTCACTGGCTCCTAGTGGTATTTCATGTTCCAACTGCTCGATGTCTTCTACATTCTGGGTGAAAATGAGATCTAATAGGCTGGGCGTATCCCCTCCTCTTTCCCTAGTATCTTCCTTCACATGCTGTGTTAGGAAATTCCTGTCAATAACGTCTACCAGCTTCGCTCCCCAGGTCTCCTCCCCGCCATGGGGATTCCTCGTTTCCCAATCTATCTCTCCGTGATTTAGGTCCCCCATGACCAGTAGCTTCGCCTTCATTCTATGCGCTATTGTTGCTGCCCTCTGCAGTTCATCTATACATGCCTTGTTGCTGTCCTCGTACTCCTGCCTGGGCCTTCTACTGTTTGGTGGGGGATTGTAGAGTATCAAAATTACAATCTTCTTCCCATCCACTGTCAGAGTTCCATGTATGGAGCTCGTGCTTTCATTGGTACCCGGATTTTCCAGCTCATCAAACTTCCATTTCCACTTTATTAGGAGTGCCACTCCTCCTCCCTGTCTCTGTGTTCTTTCTTTTCTTATCACCTGGTACCCCTCCGGAAAGATTGCATCTGAGATCATGTCATTTATTTTAGTTTCCACTATTGCCACTATGTCTGGGTCTGCCTCACTAACTCTTTCTTTTATCTCTTCTGCTTTATTGGCTACCCCATCAGCATTGGTGTACCACACCTTGAGACTCTTCTTGGAAACTCGGGTGTCTAAGTTCCCCCTTTCACTGGGGGTCTGGGGGGGACTGGTGGGTGTCTGGGGGGCGTGTGTGTGTGTGTGTGTGTGTGGTGTGTGTGTGTGTGTGGTGTGTGTGTGTGTGGTGTGTGTGTGGTGTGTGTGTGTGTGTGTGTGTGTTTGGTATTACATAATACCAAATATTGTCGTACTAGACAATGGAAGCGGCTCGCTAAAGTGACGTACTGCCCCGTTTCTGTTTTGGGTCCTCTGATAGATTAGGAGAGGGCACTTTACATTGACCTTTCTCTTGACGTTACGGAACCTTAGGCGGACGGGCTGGTGTGTGTGTGTGAAGGAGAGTCAAAATTGATGAGAAGAGTCAACTCACAACCCTCATATAATAATAATAAGAGTCAACTCACAACCCTCATGATATCCGGGTATAAAGCACACAAAACCAATAAAGTCCTGTTGATCTGGCGTCCCACACTGAGGTTATGTGATATCAAGTCCTGTATAATTCCAGGTGGAGAACACGACTCTCGTGGCATAACTCTCTTCGCGGGTCCTGTTTAACTGTCCAGTCGATACAAGGGAACTGTGGTTGAGGCAAGGAAGAGAATGCATGAGTCTCTTCGTAAATTCTAAGATGTATGGAACGTTATCGAGCTAGTATGCAGTATTGCTCTTTAAAACGTATATTAAATGTGTGTATTGCTGGGTAAATGTTTGATTAAAAAATCGTCCTAAACAAATGGGATTAACTGCCATTTTTTCCGTCGGGGAGAAGGGAGGGGGAATTATTTAATTAAGGTAATGTTGTATAGTAATTATCGTAATAGAGACGTGTGTTTGACCACTGTCTGAAGTAATCGTATAATGCAACCGAACTGAAAAATACATTGGTCTGTTTTAACCGTGTTACCGAAATCTTCGCTTTCTCGAACATAAATATTATTGTATGTTGTTATATTGTGTATAGTTAAGCGTAGGGTAAGTTTGTTTATGTTTCTTGTTTATAAATTTCAACCTGTCCTCAGGCTGTCATTGTCCAAGTTGCTGAAGACCACAAACGCGCATTCATCAATTTTATCGTTCAGTATAAATTATAATATAAATTATAAATCATTGTCTATTAAAATTGTTATATAGTTAGGTCTAATTTAGGTTAGGTTAAGTGCTATGGTTCTGATGGTATTTATTTGTCTTGCAGTAGTTGGGTGAAGCATTTACAGCGTTGTGATTCGCTTACAGGAAGAGAGTGTAGCAATGGTCGATAAACGTTTGAACGTCATCAGTTGTGAGTCGTGTGTAAAGTGCTTTTCCTTCATATATGTGGCGTTTGGCGACTAGAGTAACGAGCATTTGGTCATTGTCCAGGATGGGCCCTTCTGCTCGGCGCATATACACTCAGAGTGCACTCTAACTCTGAACTACATTCACAACACTAGTGAATGTTGTCCAGATTGAAATTGAAATTGAAATAAGTTTATTGAGGTAAAATACACACAAAGGGATGAGGTAGCTCAAGCTATTCTCACCCCGTTCAGTACATCGTGTTAATACATACATAGACACACACACAAACTATAAACGTATTACCGAACATTCTGAGAGATAAACATATACATTTCCTCCTTACACAGGTAACACTTGTTCAGATGGGACTACATTCACTATTGTCCTGAATGCTGGTGGGTCAGTAAGCCATTGTGGTGGCTTTAACAACCCTACAGTGGTTGATAGGCCTTGTGTCCAATAACTAACTAACCATTTACGTGAAATTCCACCTTCCCCGCCCAGGTGACACAAGTGGGCAATACTCACCTGAACATCCACAGACGATTGTAATGGTGACGGTTGTGGTGGTGATAGTGTTTGATAGTGGTGGTGGTGTTGTGAGAGTTGACACTTCACTTCTAAAGTGTACACAAGGGATACCGGTAAAGTAATTATTAGAAGAGAGCGCTAAGTCAGTACGACTATTTAACATTTGGAATGAATATGATGCATATATGCACAAGGACCAAGAATACGATGAATGAAAAAGAACGGTGCCCAACTACTTGAACCCTCGGGAATCGAACGCCGATCTGCAAGAAGTGAGGCCTTTGCTATAACAATCTGCCCGAGCGTAGGGGATAAACGCGTACAGAACTTGACACAAATTGGATAATATCTTCGTATTAGGTTTACATAACTGTAATTCGATCGAGGTTCATATGAACTTTTTTTGGGAAAATCTGTACGAGTTATACGCATGTTCAACACAAGACTGGCTGTGTATGCTACGTTGGTGAAGGCTTTTAAAGTCCTGTTGTGGTAGAAAGTTGTTCCTACAGCTGGGAGGTTCAGGTTGAAGTCATTATTTCTAGTGAAATCGTGCGTATTGGTAATGTCCAGGGTATTGGTAATGTCCAGGTATATTGGTAATGTCCAGGGTATTGGTATGTCCAGGGTATTGGTGATGTCCAGCGTATTGGTGATGTCCAGGGTATTGGTAATGTCCAGGGTATTGGTAATGTCCAGGGTATTGGTGATGTCCAGCGTATTGGTGATGTCCAGGGTATTGGTGATGTCCAGGATATTGGTGATCAACTCACAAGTGTTGTAGAACCGTCATGAGGAATTAGTGAAATCCAGGAGACTGGTGATGAAGTCATACAGGATAATGATACAATCAAGGGGATTGGTGAAGTCACGAGGATTGGTGAAGCCTTCAGTGGTAGCATCACCAGGGGAGGGTGATGGTTGATGTTCACCACTTGTAATGGTGGAGGAACGATGGGTAACTGTGTCGTGATATTATCTTAGTCCTATCTATGTGTTGAATATATATGCAACCATGGAATATAATCACAAACTAAGTTCTAAGAATGTGTTGTAAAAATACGTAAAACATATGTTCGAGAAAATTGCTAGGATAACTAAAGAGATGAGCTCAACAATGTTGCTAAGACCATTGAAAACAGGAACTTGACAAATGTTGCTTATAATCCTAACTAATGACCACTGGGAAGTAAAGAGATCAGTCATTGGATAATTAATCCTTATTCAAAAGTTCTTAGATTAACTACCCAAAAGATCTTCCATCTTTCCCCCACTATATCGTTACTGAGGTCGTATGTACACCTCAAGTATTTTTGCTGCCACATTTGCATTTAAAGATATGCACGCAACACTACCTGATCCTCCTCCTAAGAGGCAAATTAGCGGTAATTTCAAAGCCGGATTTAGGATAAGTTGCAGCCATTAATCTCCTTTCTTTGTGATTACCAGAGACGGTGGCTACTTACACTGCTTAGCGTAAGACTCACACAATTTGATTACATGTTAGGCACACCAGATGTTGATATCGCACCCCGTGGCATAGCCACTCGGACGAAACTCAGTGTCTCTACCTAACTTGACCAAGCTTTGTGCCTATATCTGACTTGACGAGCCTGTCTGCCTATATCTGACTTGGCGAGCCTGTCTACCTATATATGACTTAACAAAGCTATTAGTACCTATTTTTGACGACGAAGCTATGTGCCTAAATCTGATTTGGCGAAGCTGTGTCCTCACACCTGACTTCATAAAGTTTTATGCTTAAACATTTTAGCCCGGCTATTTGGATTGGTTGGTACAGTGTTACTTCTTGCAGGGTCGGCGTTTGATCCCCCGATGGTCCACGTGGTTGGGCACCGTTCCTTCCCTCCTTCATCATACCCAGATCTTTGTCTTCATATTCCAGATCCGTTGTCCCCAATATCCCCAGATCTTTATTCTCATATCCTTTCCATGTCCTATGTTAACTCGTACATGAAAATATATGATTTCTCACGTATTTTCTCAGGTATATGTCGAGTTACTACTCGTTAAAAAGTGCAGCTGTTTGTCTAACCAAAAACATACGAACCCAAGCAACTCACCTAATCTATCGTGACTGATACCTAGACAGCGTCAATATTTCTGATGCTGATTGAATTTTACCAATACGTGGTATTTT